>OMNM01037187.1:15667-41683 GCA_900302745.1 Parablennius parvicornis | reverse complement strand
ACCCCGGTCTTGAAAGCAATGTTTGGGGTAGGGCATGCAGAGGCAGCTGGGCGGAAAAGATCTGTGGTCAAAATCAATGCATTGGCACTTTGATGGAGCGCTCCAACAGATTTGGGAATTTCACATTCTCTTCTCTCTCTCTTGGCACCCTCAGAAAACCTCACCGCTGGAGAAAAACAACATCCACTAACTCTTCCGGGACAGAGGGCGTCTTCATTTCTACAGCTTCTGGGACAAAGTATGACACGGTCAATACTTATTGTGTGGCTTGCAGCTGACATGTTACGTGCTCTAATCTGTTAACTCTCACTGTTTATTACTGAATGGGTCGTCTCTGCATCATTAATATGGGGTTCAAATTCTTCCACCACAATAAAGTTTGGAGCGCCTTCACTTTCCACCCCCCTTTTTTTTAATTTTCTTTTCCAAGACAAAACTTTATTCCTCATCATCACCACACCTGACAGTCTCTTTACGTGAGTCCCCGGCGGATACCAGTGTGGTGCTTCTTTCACTTGTCTGACTTCTGACTCATCTCCCAGCTGCATTATAGCAATGCATGTTTCAAGAGCAGTACACAGCACACTTCTTTGTGCGCTAATGGGCTCGCAGCATCTTTAAGACTGAGAGTACAATTAAGAGGTGAGAGTTTGATCTCCCACCTCACAGTTCTATTTCTGAGCCGCCGCGTGATTATGCTGGAGGTTGATGTGCGGGTGAGGAACGGGCTCTATTTAAAGGAAGGCAGCCAGGAACTCTTCTGAAAGCACACAGTACTTTGGCTCGTTTGCACCTCTGATTTTCATTTCTAAATGAATTGTACTCCACAGCAATTAAGTTGCTGACAGATGATTATGTAATACAGCACATGACAGAAGGTGTTCATTATCAATTTAAAATAAGTAAGTTCCTATTTTTTTGGTCTCTGCTGAACCTTGTATCTCTGGCAGAAAGGTAAATCTCAAATTATTTCATTGGATGAATCATAGAAGCAATCTTAACCCTAGGTTTGTATCGAGTCCACTGCATATTTTGAAGGTCTAGAATTAAACACTTTAACATTTGGATGTAGTTTCATAATCATGCAACAAAATAAAAAAATAAATAGATTAAAAGTATTACCTCCTAAAAGAGAAGGAACACGAACACGCCAGCTTCCCTCCTTGCGATCCTCCAGGACTGCAAACACGTGTTTGATGCAGCATTGCCACCTGCTGGTCAAATTGGATTATTACACAATTCGTGCATCTGTTTTTAATAAAGGAAATCCCCACAATGCAAGGCTGTTTATAGCAGAGGTGGGCACTCTTGGTCCCGGAAGGCCACAGTTCTGCATGGTTTCTCCATGCTCCTGCTACAACACACCTGTCTATAATGAGTGACTCGTTATCAGGCTTTGTGCAAAGCGTCATGATGACACATTCATTGGATTCAGGTGCGTTGTTGCAGAGACACATTGAAATCAAGCAGGCTGCTGCTCTGGTGTAGTGTTTAGCACGATTCCCTCATAGCTAAATGTCTCCCAGGTTGAGTCCAGGTTTAGACTGCTGGGGCTTTTTTGTATGAAGTCAAAATGTTTTCTCCGTGGTGTGTGGACTTTCTCCACTTTCCCCCCAAAAAAGGCTCAAGACGTATTCTAAAATGAATATCAACCCCACCATTAGGAAGGGAATTCACTCCATATTTTCAACATCACTATAGCCTTTAAAACCATTCATTTCCAGGGATTAAAAGATAAAGTCCATTATCATTACATACACTAAGTGGCACAAGATATTTTGTGTTCTCTATTAAACATTTCCCAAGATAATAAAAAAATAAATAAATAAAATGAATAATTCCCAGAACAACTACTTACTTATGGATTTACTGCGATGGGCAGTTCTGTACTAGAAAGAATTTCCGCCTCACTGTGAAAATATGCCTGGTATTGAGTCGTGGCTTGAGGGGCCTTTCTGTGCATGTTCTCTCAGCACATGCAGAAGTCTACCCAAAAACATGCATTTGACATTAAGAGGTGACTACATTTCTTGAACTGTGAGTTTTCCCCTGTGTGTTTGAAATGTGATGACCTGTCCAAATGTTCCCTGCCTCCCTCCATAGTAGCTTGGATCAGCTCAGCGACTCTTAGTTGTACAAAGCAGAACAGAAGATGGATGGACTTTGACCCTCTGTGGGTGGGAGTTCCCACCACCGGTTAAAAAGCTTGTTTCAAGTTGTTTCCACATTCGAAGAAAAATTAGGACTCAGGCTTTGGCAGAATACTGGGCATTGCTTACTAATCAGGTTTCTAAAGCAACATAATCCAAGCTTTAGTTAAGAGGCTAACACCCTTCCCACGTTCACGGTCACACTTGAAACTTTTTTGTTTGATAAAGCTGATATTCAGGACTGACAGAAAGACAGAAATGACCCTAAATTTCCTAATTACATTTCTACCTGTTCAAGCTTTTGTGGGAGGTTTTTTATTACTGTTTCTTAGCTCTTTTTCCCCATCCAAATCCAATGCATTCATTTACTAACACTTCAGATAACAAATTTTTATCTTTTTTTTTGTTGTCAATGTCCTTTTCCGTTGTATTTTACTGAATCAACTGACTGTGGAGTTGTGACTTTCTGATCAGCTTGTGACACCATGAGGCTGCACTATGTTGAGCTTTAGTAGTTTCTTGTTAAAAGGGATTATTTTTTTCCTCTCCTTTGTCACTCATGCTTACTCATGGGGGGAAAATACATGCACAAATTATTTTTTGTTCTTCATTTACACGTAAGGTTTGACTTTATGTTTCACTCTTTGAGATGGCAGTGTTATTGTTGACACTACGGAAAATGCATTTATACTGAAACAACAAGTGGACAGTAGCTGTTTGTCTTTCACATTACAGTAAATGTTGACAACTGCAGCATATTGCTACTTGATGTGGAACCACATGTCTTTCTTGCAGGCAATGTGACTCATCCTAAGAATTTAGCCATCCATTTATATAAATCAAAAATAATATTCAAGCTGTATCTGTCTTTACACTGAACTTTTGTGGCACAAAACTCATTCACATGCTTGAAGAAAAATATAAAACTCTAACCTCTTGGTCACATACTATAGATTTAAATGCAGCTTCATAAGAAACTATGAAAAAGTGCTGATGTAACTGACAGAAACTTTTAGAAATCTAATGCAAACAAAAGATATTATATTAAAGTAGTGGTCGTTTTTAGAAAAATTGTCAAAAATCTACAATAAGTCAGCTACATTGACACAACTTTTGTCTTTCATGTCATTCGGCATACATATGTAGATTCCGTTTTACTGTAAACGCCTCCTAGTACAAAAAAAAGAAAAAATTTAGGAGCTACTACAGTTAAAATGTTGCTTGCATAAGCAAATTCTGTCATGTTTTATTTCTCCAGTCAACGTGACTGACAGAGACAGCTGGTGTTTTTCCAAATATGTAGCCTCAGAAGGAAACTTGCAGTGTTTAATTTATGGTGGCACTGGCCTTATAAATTACAGAGGTGAAATGAAAATGAGAAATAGCAGAGGTTGATCTATTTCTATAGGTGCAACACAGATTTTAATCTTAGGCTTGACAAGTCATCTATGATACTTCAAAGGAACAAGCAAGTAAGAGGATTAGAATAAAGTTAATGTAGGGGTGTCAAACATAAGGCAGGTGGGCCAAAAACAGACTTCAAGAGGCTCATATCTGACCCATCTAAGCACTAAGCAAATTGTCAAAGAAAACATTATGTTTTTTAAAAATAAACAATTTAAACAAACTCCTACAGCACACACACCACGGAGGCCCGAGCTGAGATATTGGTGATGTTGGCGTGAAAGCTAGCAACATTGTTGCTGATAGCCATGTTGTCAGGGTGAGTTTGTAAAAACACCCATAATGCAAAAGCTAAAGGAGATGTTTTTATTGCATTTTAGACCAGAGGGTATAATTAATATATGGTTTTATATGATGTATATATATGTATACTCTGTGTAACAACAGAAAAAAAAAATTCAAGTTTAAATTTAAAGGTTATTATTGCACTATTGCACCTGCCTGACCCGTTTAAGATGAAATTGGGCTGTATGTGACCCCTGAGCTAACATGTCCTAGTTCACACACCCTTGAGTTTATGGTGGGTTTTTTTTTTGTTTGTTTGTTTGTTTTTTTGGTTTGTCTCATAAGTAGGGTTGGGGTAACAGTAGATTCGTGTTTGAAAAAAAATTAAGAATATTTACTTGCTTGACTTGTACTCATGCAAAACTAGATTTGTATAGATTATCATATAGTTCATTCGGGCTCTTTGAGTGTCGAAGGTTGCCGACATTTGATATAGTTAAACACGTGTTTCCTTTCAGTTCATCTTTGTACAAATACGACAGCAACAGGAGCAAAACAGAAAACAATCTGTTACTATTTCTTTTTTCTCTTTTATTTTTTAAAATAATTACCATGGTGTAAGACATTATAACTAAAGTCAGTAGTCTTTTACAGAGAAACCTGCGTTTCTTTTTTTCCGGTGGGGCATGAGCTTACCTTCTTTCCCAGCAGGGTTGAAATAAGCTGCACAAAAAAGCCCGCTTGGGAGTTTTTGGGTGACAGTGAATTAATACCCGCCTGAATCATTACGTTTTTAAATCTGATTGGTGGAGAGGACCGATATTGAAAACGTATTGGCTGTCAGTCACTGTCAATCATCCTAGAGGCGTGGCTAGCTGTGTCGCTAGGAAAAGCAGAGACAGTCCTCCACTGTTAACACAAGTGTCACCCAGCCCGGCGTCTCTACTGTACACAAACCGGCGGAAAAAACGCGCTATCGGGAGGGCTGTCGGCGAGTAAAATGGACGAACCATTGGAGCAAATGAGACCCCTCTTGAGAACAGTGAGTACACAGCGGACCACTCGCCCCACATCGTCACGACTGTACGGCTCTTTGTCCCTGTTTGCAGCTTCTTTGCCAAGCAGCTGGACAAGTACGAGGGATGCTTGGGAGTCAGATTCAGCGAGGCTCCATCCGGCGACTGCTATTGTTAGCCGGCTTTCCACTTCTGACACGTGTCACCGGGACAACTTGCTCCATAGTCTTTCTGTAAAGTCGGTGAAAACGATTTCTGCTTGGACACGAATACGAAAGCGGGGAGTCTCCGTCTCCGGTTCGGGTTACATCGCTAACATTTTGGAGTTTTTTCTTCAGTGTGTAGCATTTGCTAATGATTTAGCCGGGCACGAGACAAGCCGGTCCCGTTATAACCATCAATAACCATAAAAATCTATGATGGAGTTCAATATTGGCTGGACGTTGTTGTTTGACCAAGTGCTTATTTGTGCCCAAATGTCTACACGATGCCTTCGTTGTACTGCCTTGATCATGGAGCAGTTTTAAAATACATGCCATTTAATCCCAAGAAGTGTGAACATGCTCGTGGCTGCTGTATTTCCCGTCACATTCAACAGGTTCACTCTTTTTACTTCACAAGTGTGTCAGCTCAGTTACTTGAAAAGATCTGCTGGTACATTTGTAGGAATAAAAGGCTCATTTGCACATCAAACCCTGCTCAAAATAGAGCAGCTGTGATATTCCCATGGCAGAATGTGTTTATAATTTCACAGTGAGAGCACAGAAAACCTTCAGCTGAAGCTGAGGAAAACTATTTTGCACATTGTTAAATGTCAGACCCAACGGTCATTGTGTGTGTGTGTGAGAGAGAGAGAGAGAGAGATGAGGCCCACATCCTGTCGGTTGAGACCAACTTGACTGTCATAGATTTGATTAGGAGCCCATAAAGAGAAACTGGATGGTCCGAGCTAAGTTTAAAAACGCATACTGGGTGACATCAGTGCTGGTGTAGGGTTTTCCACTACTATGTTTGTGTTGTGCGCCTTGGCATGCATGAACACGTGAACGCTTGTGAGGAAACTCAACCCCGAACTGCCCAATAAAGAAGGCTTGCCAGATAGCTGTGAGCTCCTTCCACCAGACATGGGAGTCACAGCGTCTTCACTGTGACACAGATCCTTCAGGCAGCAACTCAGCTGTTTGATCTATAATGAAGCGGGCCTCTTATATCTTTACCCGTTTAATTAGAAAGTTAAAAGAACATACCATTCTCTATCTCCAAGCAGCCATCTAGCTGTTGTGTACATGTTTTGAAAACATTATTATGGTTATAACAAGGAACACTTATGTTTAAGATGACTCCAGCTTGAACTATCCTGTAACACAAGGAACGCATACACTGAGGCACTGTTTCCACGTCAACGTTTAAAGTGAACATTGTGTTGCTTCCTTTATGCCTCATGAGTATCTTAAGTTGTATTAGAGCCACATTGCCTTCATTTGTACGTGTTCTCCAGTAGCCTCTGTGTTCACAGTGAGTATATCTTCTCACAAGAAAATCTTGGTAAGTCTTTTCAATGTGATATTTTTCTATGTTTTGGCCCACCATTCCACAAATCTTTTGGCTTTGAACTTGCGATCTGGGTGAGTTCAGACATTGCGATGTTCCACAAGGGCAGTGGTGTCACATAGAGAGCCCATGGGCCAAAATTGACTCACCAGTGGGTCAAATCCAGCCTGGGGGAACGCAATTACAAAGTAATACAAGAAGTGCAATTTTTCCAGAGAACTGTTTGCAACTTGTCCATTGTGAGACATAGAAATGAACAGCTGATTGCAGCAAGATGGAAAACCAGCGATCTTTTTGCTTTCTAATTTAATTTAGCGTTGCATCCATACTGTGTGGGTGAATTTGAGAAAACATGTTCATCGAAGGCTGTAAAATGTGATGCATCCCTTAAAGAAACACACTTTTGCCAACTTTAGTCTGATGAATCACTGTAGCAGGTAGGATTTCAGATCACACTTTTAATGAAAATAATTTCAGCTTGTTGATAATAGGTTTTACAAAAAACTAAAACAAAACCATCAATTATTATAATGTACTGGTTATTTCAACTAAAACTTTTAATGGCCTGACCCATTAAAGATCAAACAGGAGTGTTCTTGGCACCTGAACCGTCATACGTTCCACACCCCTGCATTAGAGGATAGACTCCTGGTTTTCAGTGGACTCAAATACTTGATCTTTAAATTGTTTCGAATGAGTAACTACAATGCTGGCGAGTAGGGTCTGTTCTCATTTGCCATACTATTACAATAATGCGATAATAGGAATTAATGTGCACAGTTCCCACCTATAGGCTAATTGGCATATACAACAGAAAGGTCTTTGTTTATATTGACCTCAATCGACTTTCTAAGACCGGTATGTAGTTTGAAAAATTAGTGTGGCTGTAAATAATACCAAAGGTCAGAGGATAATTAGGACCTTGAGAATGTAATGACAAACATCAGCTCAGGAAGTTTGAAATATAAATGGCTATGTGTGTTAGCCCCCCCCCATTAACAGATATATACTTTGTCTTTTTCACTCTATTTACCGTTCAACTCTCTCAGTGAATTTATATTTGGGACTCGCTACAACCTTGGCCCAGGGGTTCCCAATATTAGCTGCCCATCATGATTAGCTGTGAATGGAAAGAAGTGTTTTTAATTTAGTTTAGCCACCCACGTTTCCCAGGGGATTTAAAGCAGGAACATTTGATCACTTTTCATTCCGAAGCCTGTGGGTGTACAGAACAGTGAGGCAAAGCACAGAAAATCTGATCAAATGTGCCAAGATTATACTGCTCTAAATCACACACTGCCAACGTCCACCGTGTCCAGAGAAAAGGATCTGAAAGCTTATCAAGCAGCAGGGAAACTCAGAAAACTCATCAAGCCCATTATGCTGATTATTGTGGTCAGCATCTTTATGGTTCCATATAATGGCGGCTTGGTTTAAACCGAACGGAAAAAAAAAAAAAAACCTCAGCTTAAAGGATTTCAGTTCTGTCTTTCTGAACCATGATTATACTGGACTTTGGTTGGAAATTTAAAATTAAAAGATGGTGTTAACATCTGTGTGGAGCCATAAACAGAAAAAGCTTTGTCCAATGGTTAAATCTAACTCTATCTATACTTAAATCTTTATTATATTGCATAACACTCCATTCTAAAAATGTGTATTTTGATAAAGAAGATTTAAGATTTAAACTCACCCTATTCCTTCTTCAGCATGAATTATAGTAAAACTTGTACTAACCATGATAATGCATGGGGAAGAAAAATCAAACCCCACTACACTCCTCCTTAGTTTCTTGAAAACTCAGAATCAAAATAAATCACAGTTGGTCCTCAGTGAAGGCGGGGGAAAAATGATGAATAATGAGCAAATTGACAGAAAAAAATAGTTTTAGACAATGTTACAACTCATTGATTTGGCTTCATAATTATCTAGAGAACTGAATCTTTGGTGGTTTAAACAAAAATGCAATATTCATTTTGATTGGTATCGAACACTTATGAATTCACTTCTTGACTATTTGTCAGCTGACTGAAAATGTTTGTTTGTTTTTTTTCCAAAGCTATATTTAGATTTTGATGAATAACATGTTCAGTTCAATTTAACCTGATGCCTAAACTTAGCCCAATTTCAACCATTAGATGTCACTCTCAGTTCATGCAACCTGTATTTCGCTTATTAGGGTGCATCTTAATTTTAGGTTTGGCTTCACCTTTGCGTCTGCATGGCCGCAGTGCGCTTGGAAGTGGCCAAGACTGTTATAGAAGCTGTGTCTGGAGGGTGTCTTCTGGACACAGACTAAAAAAAAAAGAGACCCTTTGATTCCTGCTCAGGTTTCAGAAATTCATTCATTTGCCCTACTTATACAAGAGCACTCGTTGCAGATAGGATACAAATGAGCTGTGCCTGTCCAGAACATTACAGGTTGCTGAAAGACAACGTCCAACCTTGAAGCTTTCATAAGGCTCGTGAATGTGAATGTCAAAGTCAAAGGCGCAGAGACATTTGGAATCTGAATGAATACTCTACAATCTGTCCTTTTTCAAATCGTTGCACCCTGTGAAGAATGCCGAGCCCACACGTGTGCTTGTTTCTATTTATCCGTGTTGGGGGTGGCTGTTCATTTGTGACCTGAATACCTCAGTGGTTATGCATTTGTACGTCCTCTAAATGTGTGTATGTGTGTCCTCTGTGCAGTGGTGTTGATGCGTGTGTGTGGTTCTTAAGCTCCTGGCTGGCTGAATAAAATATTCATGGTGGTATGGTGGGATTGGCTGCTGTGCAAAGAGCGGGCTGACAGGGGAGCGCAGAGCACCGTGTATTTTCTGAAGTAGCTTGCTCCCGCTCTCTCTCTCTCTCTCTCTCTCTCTCTCTCTCTCTCTCTCTCTATCTCTCTCTATCTCTTTCTCTCACTCCGTCTGTATAAAGAGATGAGCAGAGGAAGAGGGAACAGACGAGTGCGACACAGCCGCTGTTAGCGCAGAGCTCACACACACACTCACTCACTCACACACAAACACACGGCTTCTCCAACACGGACAACCGTCGGACAGAAGGAACTGGCGAACGTTCCCTCCTGCCTTCTTCTATGTGGATGTTTTAGTCTAAATGGATGATCAGAGCGAAGGGGAACATGTGCTTTCGGTACGTCTCGTCTCGTGCGTGTTTTTCTATGTCTTAACTGTGAGGGTCTGCACTTGAACAGGATCCACTGGTCCTGTGTGTGCTGCTTATTCGTTTGTATGTGTGTGTGTGTTTATATTCACATGCAATACAGTGGAGTAGTGGCGTCTGCTAATGAATGGGGCAGGTGGTCCGTATATTTGTCCAGAATGATGGAGGTGGGTTGTGGAGGATAAGGGAAAAGGGTGGGAGGGGGTGTCGAGCTGTTGCCTCATTGGACATGCCTCTTGAAATGGAAACGTTTTCTATTTAATCTTTTGTGGCCTCAAGCAGCGGGAACCAGAGGAAATTGTCAAAGATGGTTATGGCTGCTCAAAGGAAGCAGGACAAGGAGAAAAGGAAGGAGGACAGAGGAGAGGGACTGTCAAAGAAAGGAGGCGTAATAGGTCCACTTAGGTGGTAGAAAGCAAACATGGAGCATGCTTGCAGGAGAGAGAATGTATTGGTTGAAGTGTGATGAATTGAAGTATTTTGTTTGCATTCAGGCTACTGAAAAGCACAAAACAATCAGCAACGAGACAGCACATATAGAACCACCGAAACCATCCGGAATATTGATTATATCCACAGTCAAGTTTCTATGCTTCCATAGCATTTCTGCAGAGAAAAAATATCATCCCACCTTTTCAAAAAGGCATCAATAACTTACTAATTCATGAATTATGGAGCACAGTACAGCCACGAGTTCATGTTCTTCGGAGAGCTAAACAATTTATTGGCCAGTCATCAAAAATAAGCCTGATCAAATCTATCATCATTATCTATGTATGTGAATGTAAAAACACTTTCTAAATAATTCTGGGTGTCATAGGATCAACTGAATTCGATTTATTGTCAACTGTTGGTGGTAAGTTTCTTGAGTGCATGGAGAAAAAAAATGTACCGTTGGAAATATTGCAACAGTCACATCACCATCTTGAGGCCATGGCCTTTGAGCATCTCCAATTACACAAGACTTGTGATGAGCTCCCCAGAAACAGTAGTATCTTTCTGCTGACAGTCTTTTGTTCAGAAACTACCAAAAACAGTGACGGAGGTTTGGGGGGGGGGTTTGTTCATAACAAATGGATTGATTACACTGGCTCCTATGTGCAACGTAATAGATTAAAATATGCTATGACTGCCTTGGTTCCAGACTAGAGAGTACCATTAGGTCAAACCAGGGTAGGTTGAGGCTATTCTGGTTTTGGCTGTGCTTTCATGCTCCAGAGTCCTATTGAGTTGTGAGGTTTTGGCTTTTAAGCACATGGAATATAACATATCACTTAATTAGAAGAAGTTGTTGAGTGACAAAAATGTCACAGATGTATTGCAGAACGGTGGCAAAATTTCAGACAGTTGCGACGGCGGTTTCAAGTTGAATTATCACGCTCATAACGCACAGTACAACCTATCAACCATCAACAGAATGGACAGTATTGCCGATAAGGCACAGACATGGGTTTGTTTGGTTCAGAGAAAATATTGTGGGAGGTGACTTTTATTTTATTCTTCTAAGTTTTACGTGGGATCGTGTTTAAAGAAAGGTGAGTGAAGATGGCGACCTTGTCCTCAGAACATGCAGCATTAAAGAGCAGGTGGTCAGACTTGGAGGATTTTGTGGTTCACTGCTGCCTTTGGTTTACTTTATTGATTTCAATCAGGATCTTTGGCATTTCATTCACACCCAGTCACGAATTTGACCGTGTCATGTTGCTTTTGTTGCTGTTTGTTTTAAAGAAAAATGTTTGAAATATGTTGAAAAAGATGAGTAATTCAATATAACAGCACAACAATTTCATTCACAATGTTAGTAATGGATAATATACACCCTGAGTGAGTAATCATGTGTACTTCCTCATTTCTGTTTTTATTATCAGACATAAACTTCATTGGTTTGCTAATTTATATTTCACATGAAAATGTGTTGATATTGTCATCTGTTGTTCGCATTTGTGCCTTTCACAGTGTAAGGCAGAGATATTGGGCTGATCTCAAGGGGACAGGTTTTCTCACTGTGTAACACCTCACCTCATTGCGTATTGATTGGACCTGGTCCCAGCACAACAGGCCTGGCACAGAACTGAGATGAGATGGAAACAGGCCTGTTGGCGTGTTGAGTGGTCGGTTGTTTTAATGCACTGGCTGGTTGGCTGAAGAAGTGTTCGGCAGCTGTGGTCTTATTTTATTCCCACGCAAGCGAATCAGCAGAAGTGAGGTCAACCTACAAGTTGTTGATACACTGGCATGAACAGTCTTATAAGACACCACTGAATCTGATATGTGCTTGTATCAGAGTGTCATGTTTTAAATGGTCATTCATATGGCGTGTTTCATGTTCAAACATTGAGTAAAACTTCTGTTTGCTGTTAAAGGTTTGCATGAACTTGAAATCCCCCTCAATACATAAACCACCACACATTGATGCGTTAACCACCTAAGCTGCTGAAAAAGACAGAGAAAATCCACACAGGTAGACTTAGAATAATAACAGGCATTATTCTTTAGGAATATTGAATGGAAAGTTTCAATTTTTAATTGATACGGCATTGACGTAGCGCACAATATGTAAGACTGTCTTTAATAGCAGCTTTATTAATTATTGAAGAAGGCTTTCTCTCCAGTGAACTCTCTCGGCAGTATTTGTTAGGTCTGATAAATATTGAATTCATGGAACAACATTAGCCTATTGTGGAACAGCTCATTTTGATGTTTGCTAGTGCGCCAGCACACCCAGGGCAATTATCATTCTCCAGAATCATTAGGAGTCTTTGTATCCTCGTGACGTTAACAGGCTTTAAGTCCACTGCTGAACAATCTGAGGAGTTTGATGAGAACGGTTTCCCATCCAGCACACCTTTCACTCTGACTCTGACATCATCACTCACATTGTAACTAGTTTGTTGGTTTAACTTGGCATTTATTCATTCATATAACCTCTATATTCATGTTATCCAAGTTATTGTCGTAAGCTAAAGCCTATCCAAGCTGACTGTGGACCAGTCCAACAAGGACAGACAGACAGTCACCTATTCTGACACACACAGGGTATTTAGAAGCACCATTTATTGTGGGAGGAAGTTTTCTGAGAAGACGTGAATAACAGAAAGGCCCTGCCGATGACTGAAATCTTGCTGCTACCATAGCGGTAACCTCTACGTAACCGTACCGTACCGTGCCCCTGCACACAATTTCCCGCGAGGCAGATACGTCGAGGGACGCATCTGAGGTCTCTCAACATCACTCATCAATGGTAATATTTGGCAGCTTTTCAGACGCAGCTGGCTAATCTTCAGCCCTAAATGCCTTCCCCGCTGACACTTCCCATTATGCCCACAAAACACAGCTGTGTTAGAGCTACACGAGTAATCACCTCCCCCCCCGGGCCTGGGTGGCCACAGTGTTTGACACACTGGAGTTTATTTTTGATAATGCCATGTGACGAGTTGCATCGTGTGCTGAAGCAATGCAGGGTTGAGGGCATTGCCGCCTTTTAACACGTGCTTGTGCTTCACTGGAGGGATATGGCTGCAACTTGCGAAAAAAGGTATGATAATGGTAGTTTCTTGAAAAAAAAAATGTTTAAATTAAGAGATTTTGTTGAGTGGCATTTTAAGAAGCTTAATAATAAGGCGGTACTCACGGAGCGAGAATCGTTTCTCAGCAGCTTTGCGTGCTTTGCTTGTAAACATTGGCTCATGTGACTCCTGCGGAATGGGAGCACAGAAACTGGCTCGAGTCTGTTAAAAAAAAAAAAATGCATCGCATTAATGAATTGTTTAATAGGAGAATTGAAATTTCTATTAAGAGAATTATACTAAAATCATTGGAGTGCTTTTGTTTGTTTGTTTTTTGTTTAGAGTGCAATGTCCGTTGAAGATCATCGGGCCTAGCATTTGAGATATAGCAACAGATCGAAAATTATCCTTCTAAGGACATGTGGGTATATTTTAGGTTGCGGGGTTGCAGAGTAAGTGGGAGTAAATGACCTCGAAGTCTGTCAACAGAGAAGAAATTTCTCCTCGCATTTAAATATTACTGTTCCTGATCAAGAGATTTAGTAAGCCAGAGCAGTGCGGCTCATTATCATGTAAATCCAGCAGCGATTCCCTGCTTCCCACATGCACATACAAGTGCACACACACAAAAACACAGTCACAGATGGCATCATTCATCATAGGTGGGGTGCTAACGGGAGCGGGATTATGGTAATATACTGTATGAACAGAACTCTGAATGTCATTGAATAGATAGATATTCACGGTGTAATGCCAGCAATCTTGCCGGGACAACAGACCACAAGCGTGATCATGTGAGGTGAATGTTTGGAGCTGTTATATCCTTCCCGTCCCATGAGTCCTTTCAGCAGGTGGCTAGCATTGTCACCCTTTGTTCGCACTCACCCCTGCTTGACGGCAGGAATGGTTGAGCTCACCGAGCGGATCTTCCAATTGGAGATTGTGTAGCAATAAAGTGTTTGTCCATCAGGCAGGAGAAACCAGGGATCTGTATTGTTAAATGTGATATGATTCTACATCATAGGTGAGACACTCGTCTTTCGGATGAAAAAAAAAGTCCCCACGTACATTTGAATCGCATGCACTGCTCTGCAATCTGTCACCATCTCTACATACAAGCATCAGGAAACAACGTTCTCTATGTTTGCCAATTATCAGCGCCGATGTAGCTCAGACTTGCTCATAGACTTCATTTTATTGGGCTTGATTATTTCAGCCTGGCAGTCAGAGCCACTGTCGCTCTGAGGTATTTATACAATCCATACCGTTACATGTCAAAAATAAACTCTTCCGTCCTGCTCACACTATGTTGTGTGTCGCTGAAATACCAATGAGTGGAGTTGGGCTTAGTTTAATTCTCCTCATTCTCTCTGTGCAGTCTCTGAAAGAAGCTTGGACTAATACCGGGGCCTGCCCTGTGTCGCAGGTGTGTGGTGTCAGCTTTTGTTTTGTTGTTAAATTGGTGAAGGCAGCGTGATGATGCAGCATGAAACCTACGGATGGAGATTTTCTCAGTTTGTATGTAGTAATGGCCTGGAGTCATATGAGAAGGCTTCTTTTTTCAAATGCATTAGTACACACAGACTTGAGTTTTTTCAGCAGTTTCAAATGCTTTGTTACAGCAGGACAGAGAATCGGGACACTTATCAAGTGTTATATAGAATCATCAAACATGGGACGTGATGTTAAACTGTCCTTAGTGCCAAAAGATGGTAGTCAAATGAGGTTTCCTGTTTGAGAATGGCGTGGGAGCTTTGTCTCAGACCTGGGAAAGATGTACATTTTGGGACACATCATCGGTAGTGTACCTTTGAATCAGGGTGTTTCAGCCACAGGTCACCGTTGACTGTTTCCAAATCTTCCCACAAGACGAAGACATGGGTGCCGATGCTCTGCCAACTGTGGGTTTTGTCCTGTCATAATTCGTCCATCAACTGATTTCTCCGGTTGCTTCGTAAGAAGTACTGTTTTATAACGGGATCAAACTGGACTTCAGTTGGTTCATTCTCAGCTTTTAAGACACATCTGTGTTTCTCATATCATGTCTAGTAGCTAAAACTTAAAAGTTTTAAGGCTGTTTTTGTTTTTCACACAAGCATGGCTGTGTGCCTCTATGTCAGTCGGGACTGTAATCTTTCTCTCAGGGCACTATAATTTGATAAAGAATATTTATGGCATGCAGCTTGGCGCTGTGTGTTCTGGCAGCTTTATGTCTCCTCTAATTGGATCTTTCTGTCGCTTGATGTTTCCATGACATTAATGTCATGCTGATTATTTTCGCAAGGTCATAACCTCTCACTTTAATAAGTGTATCCAGCCTCTTGATGCTGTTATGAGACTCAACCTTTATTGCTCGGACCGGAGTTATTTCCAAATTAATTCGTCCAAACATGCACTATGTATAAACCCTCATAAAATCCCTTGTGATACCTTACTGGACAATACAATACTCCCTTCAAATTAAACCTGTTTGATGTAGCTTTATGTGTGCTATATTTCATAAAGGAGGTGAATCAACACCACCAACTAATTATTCGAGGTAATTGCTTTTTTTGCTGAGATAATGATGAGCTAAGTAGATTTTCTTTACTGGCATGGTTGTTAACGGGCTGAAGGCTACCATGAGCAGAGTTGTAACATGTTACTTTTCTTTTTATATCTAACCCACAGTGAGTTTACTCTCTTATAAACATGTGGTCATGAACTCCGGAAGCATAACTACTGCTCTATTATTTGAATACAAAATCACATGATCAATTCCTCATTTGTTTAGAAAGAACATTTCTAAAGTGTTGAAGAATGTGACACACAACTGAGACATAAGCGTAATGGTTTCCACTCAATTCCACCTCTCTCTTTGTCTTCTTGGTACAGTAACGTAGCCAGGTAGCTCATGGCTGATGACCTACAGGTGACTGCATTGCCACGTCTGCGTCAAGAAGCTCCACGTCAGGATGTGAACCTCAGAGGCAGGGAGAGGTTAGGGTCTACAGAATCAAACAACAAAATGTCGAGTTTCAGACAATGAAGGCAGTGATATAACCTGTGTCTGTATGTTAAAGTGTATATTTTGTGTTGACAAAAAAAAAAAAAAACCTCAAAACAATATAAGTTGTCATTTCTTTCTTCTCTTCTCAGGGTCTAGATGAGGAGGCACTAGTTGACCATGGAAAGTCCAGCTTCACCACGCACACAAACTATGAAAGAGACGAATTGGAAAGTAAGTTGAAAGGGACGATTGTCTTGTCACCATGTGCTTTTTCAATAACACACCCCAACAATCGAGGGAACGCTGATCTCTAGTGGCTCTACCAATAATGCTATAATCACTTCAGTATCTTGCATGACACCTTTGTCCTGCTAAGATTTCTGTTTGGTTTTTTTCCCGCCTTTTTCAATCCACTTTCTTTTCTCCCCGTGTCTTCGCTCCATCTGTTAAACTCTCGCCCTCACGTCAGCTTCATGGATTCTTTCCTCCCGGGATCTCACTCAAATCAAAGAGAGATGACTCATCTGTGAAAAAAATGGATATTGGCAGAGAATGTAGGGTGAAAATAGGGCGATTTCGTTCCAGAGCACGGCTCCTTTGTGGCAGTAACATAATGAGGGGAAGTAGATAAAACGCTGAAGGAAAAACAGAGGGGTGAAGAAGTTGCGAAAATGTTGAGCTCTGGTTTCTTTCAAGTGGGTAATGCAGAGCACTCAAGAAACGGAAAGAATCTATTGTGTCTTGCGGTGGATGTTAATTTGTCGGTAACCATCATGTCTGATCCTTGAACCGTCATGCTGTTTTCATTGTGTTCCTCACTGCCGAGACTGAACTTTGATGACATTGTAAGGTATCTGCGAAACCAAAAGGGAACGCTGGCGTATGCGATGGCAGTCCTAAACGTAGAAGAGAAACTTCAATAGCCTCCAATTTAAAACAGATTTTATTTATCAGGTTCATTATAAAACGTGTCTATTGTACAGGGTGTCACCATAACAAGGCATTACAACACCTAACAGCTTATTGTTTTAGGCTGACCAGTAGAAAATTAAATTTCATCTGTTTATAACGACTGTGCACATAGAAACATTCACAGTTGTTTATGCATTTAGTAACTACTGATTTATAATACCATTAACTTTAATGGAATCATTTGTGCTCATTTTCATTTATTTCGCTTTATGCAAAGTGCTTTTTTTTTTTTCTTCTTTTTCTTCTTCTTCTTCTTGTCATGGAACAAACAATACAACTGTTATCTCCCTTTCCCAGGCCACAGAGCGGTGTATGTAGGAGTCCATGTTCCTCTTGGAAGGGAAAGCAAGCGAAGGCATCGCCACCGAGGACACAGACATCACAGAAAGAAGAAAGAGAAAGACTCTGACGAGGGGAAAGAAGATGGCAGGGAATCCCCCACTTACGGTTTGGAACTTGTTCCTGATTTATTACGGGAGGAAACATTCTTATACCAAGTAGTTTCTTCAACACTTGAAACCGCTCACGCTTTTATATGTCTTTTAATCTCTTGCAGCTCAGAACAGTAGAAGCTTTTCAGTTCTTCTGAGATGTTTCTCTTGTGGCGCATCACACTGGGTTGAATTATACAAACTACTGAATGTCCTTACTGTCACTTTTGCTTTGAGATTGTCGAAACTGCTAGTACATGTAGAGCAATAACTTAGGAATTTCTGAATGTCTTTTTCCAAGTTCATGACTTTCCCAGGACTTAAGTAATTATTTGCTGGTGTCACAGAAATACTTGTTATATTTTAGGGTGATTTAGAATCTTAACCTCCTTTAGCAAAGCACAGATTTCAAGACTAAGAGTGCCAAGTCGCCTAAGCTCTCTCTCTTGCTCTTTCCTTCACACAGTTGTGAATAAAACATTTGTCTCTAAAAGGCATTAAAGGCCACTGTGAACCAGCATCTGGCAGATTGAAGGCTTTGGCATTTTAAGTGACGTGTGTGTGTTTTGTGTAAAAATTGCTGCATCACATGGAATGTAAAAGTAAAAAAAAAAAAAAAACACCAAAACAATACTTGGAGCTGTTTCAAAAGATTAAGCTGTCCTTCCTGACATCACCAGCAACTAATACTGTTGGCTTGTGTAGTACAGTTTTATCATTCTTGGCACTTACTGGCGGCACAGAGATCAGAATTTATGAGGCAAATACTCTGAAACGGCACTTTTCTCCTCTGCACATTCAGATTTGATACTGGCAACCGAGGATGCACTCAGACGTCGTATCATTTACTCTTGTGTGAATAATACACACCAAATTGAAAAGTTTGCACAAAAATGAAGGGGTTTTTTTTTCTCTTCTGATCTCCCACGTTTAATTCAGTTTGTCGCTGGTTCTAGATGTCCCCGTTATGTGTGCCAAAATCAGTCCGACGTCGAAAATAAGTGGATAAACCTCAGATTCGACAATTCTGTCTTGCACACCACAGATGTCTCAACATAAAGGCTTCAAATGATTCCGTCTTTATGTTGTGGGAGGAAAATCAGCTTCTGTGACGCTTCCTGTGCACCCTGCTCCGAAAAACAAACAGAAAAAAAAAAAGAGATTCCTCGGGCTTTAGAAGGGATTAGAGTAGTTGTACTCCCACACACACGCACACACACATGCACACTCATAACCACACACGTACAAACATATTGCTCTTGATTTAGGCTCCCACTTAGAGTTATATTGTACAGAAACAAATTGAAAGAATGTCAAAAATCGAGGATGTGTCGGCTTACTGCCTCTTTCCCAACATGCACTAGCAGCGAGATGTTTTCTTGAACAACCAAACTCCCACCTATAACATGAAACATTAAGACCTCGAGGCTGGTTCAGTTTGAGGTGGTTTTCCTTGAAAGACCAACACCACACACACTGAACAAATAACTGTATGAAAGCAGAATGTTACTGTTGTTATTATCATCATTTTTAATTTTTTTGGGAATGTGCCCTCTGACTGCAGACACGCCATCCCAGAGGGTACAGTTCATCCTGGGCACAGAGGACGACGACCTCGAGCACGTCCCTCACGACCTCTTCACCGAGCTGGACGAGCTCTCCTTCAGAGACGGCAGTGCCACTGAGTGGAAGGAGACTGCCAGGTTAGTGAGCCATTGTTTAAAAAATACAAACCCAAATGAATCCACACCATATTGATTATATATAAATGAACCTGTCAGTGTGATAGCTTTGTTGTTTGTTAGTCAAATAGAGGTTATATGTTCCACCCCTGGCCTTCAGTCTCTGAATGAGATAGGAGTTATTGATACTGTGTTGTTAATTCTTTGGAAACAGTTATTTGTAACTCGGGTACTTTCTTTCAGAAGTGCAAATAACACAGAAGTCAATGGTTTTTTCTTACATTTGCATAATCCACTCAGTATTGAGTATCTTCTTCAGAGATGTGTCTCATACTTAGCTGCACGTCACAAAACTTTAACAAGATTATTCTGTTCTAGGCTCAGAGGTTTGAAATTGTTGCTGTGACTGAACTTGTCTGGCATGGTAGAGACTATTCCCTGACTGCTAGATCTTGTGTTCAAATAAGGGACACATTTTTGGAGCATGATTCACTCCTCTTTAGTTTCTCCATGCGCTTGGAAAAATAAGATTTCAAAACTGACTGAGGATACATGGAGTCTTCAGTATATCGCATCAGTTTTGTTTTGTTTTGTCACAATAAATCAACAATTTGTCCGTGTGTTTGTGTGGCCTTGTCAATCAGATGGCTGAAATTTGAAGAGGATGTGGAGGACGGAGGGGAGAGGTGGAGTAAACCCTACGTGGCCACACTGTCACTACACAGCTTGTTTGAACTGCGGAGCTGCATTCTTAATGGCACCGTCATGCTGGATATGAGAGCCAATAGCATTGAAGAGATTGCAGGTACATTTTCCAGTTTATACTGAAATCATTTTTTTAATGTTAATATCATATCATATACGACATTTCATATGATGTCATTTTTTTTCTCAAATATTTTTCTTGTGTCAATTTTTTTTTTTTTTTAATGACTTTATATCCACGCTTCTCGCCCCTCTGTGACTCAGACATGGTGATCGACAGCATGGTGGCGTCGGGCCAGCTGAAGGAGGATTTGCGCAACAAGGTTCGAGAAGCGATGCTGAAGAAACACCACCATCAGAATGAGCGAAAGCTTAGCAATCGCATCCCTCTGGTGCGCTCCATCGCTGACATAGGCAAGAAACATTCTGACCCACTCTTGCTTGAACGAAACGGTGAGATCCTTTTGGTGCACTCACATTTCTTTTTCCTCCGTATTATCCACCACTGGGGAACTGTTATTAAAAATCCGATGTTCAAATCCCTCAATGCCAGCGTAGAAGGTGGATGGTAAAAGTGAGTAAAAAAATTCAAATTTTAGCGAGTGATTTGTTGAAGCACTCGGTCCCCGTACTGGAAGAGAAATTTGGGTGCTAATATATGTGCTAACCCGTATGGCTGGCCTGGCTTTGGGGTTTGAATTGATGATTGATCATTTTGACTTCTCAGGATGACATTCTGGAAATAACGCTTTACCTGCAGTTAGCATCAACATTGTGTTTTCTTCTGTTTTATTTATTTCTTTTTTCTTTTTGACTGGGCATGGCCACAGTGGTGTTGGCATATGGTGTGCATTTCAAGATCTTGGGCGTGCAGCCTGAGGTTTTTAATAATGAATGAAATATCACATTCTCCACTTCTATGCCTGTGGTTCTTGTGAAGGGTCAAAATGTTATGTGCCTCATTGAAAGTTGATGGTTCGTGAGATTGCAGTGTGAAAGCTGTGTGTGTTTCCTGGTGATTGTGTCTTGTGCAGGGTGGTCTGTTTGTAGTAAAGCATTAGTTTGCTTACAGCGCACCTCATGCTAACTCCTGTTGTCCCGCATGCAAGCCTTTCGGAACACAGTTTCACATGTATTAAGTCATAGAGTTTGACTGGTTTGTTTGAAATTGACTGTACCACGTTGTTTGGCCTGGGCAGAATGCTCTACAAGCCTTACTAAGTCATTCTTGATGTCTTTAGCATACACCCATGCTTTTTGCTCGCATTTATGCACCCACAAATCCCTAACTATACCTCTGCCACGCTCTGGCTGCCCACTCCTTCACCTTTTCCTTTTATGTCTTCTTCAAATGCCATCTCTGTGATGTACTTCTACTTCATATGTTTTTTCCTCTCTGCTCCATCTTTTATTCCTTTTCCTCCTTCTACTTTCCTTCTTTGCTATTTTTTTTTTGTTTTGTTTTTTTTTTACTATTGTCTCCACTGTTAGGAGAGGGCTTGTCCTCTTCACGTCTCTCTCTCCACAAGACGGGGTCAGGCTCATCTGTCTCCACCCTGCCCCAGAGACAAGAATCCAGAGTCTCCGTCCTGCTCAACCACCTGCTGCCCTCTTCTTCCTCCAACTCTGGGCTTGGCTCAGGTTCCTCTCCTTTAAGCACCCCGTCGTCTTTCCGCCGTTCCTCTCAGAGCACATCCCGAACCCACGGCTCAGGCTACGGCCCTCAAGGCATCCCTGAGGTTGTGGTATCTCCACCCGAGGATGACGACCCATCCAACTCTGCAGAGGAAGAGGCTGGCCGGCGACCATCCCAGAACATTGAGCTGCTGCCCTTAGAAGGCAAATATCTGTGTAGCCTGCCAGTGTGAGTCACAGCTTGAACAGAGAACACTAGCACTAGCATGAAAATCTCTGCTCCCCGTTAACTCCCAACCTCGCAGCCATCTCATCAATAACCCACAGCAAGGCTCACTCGCTAAGACACTGTATTTAAATGCAGTTTGTTTTTTTCAAACTATTGTCTTCTCCGCCTCATGACTGCTGCTTCTGTCCTCTTTCCTTTCTGAGACCCCTGACTTTGCTTCGGTTCCTCTCTCATCTTTCAAAAGTCTCCGTGCACAATTTCTCACCCATTTCTCAACAATGCCTTGCTTGGCCACTCCCCCTCCCTCACATAATTCACTGTGTTTGCATGGCTGATTCCCAACATGTCTGATCAGTGTTTCCCCCACACTGCATCACCTCTCCTGGGAGTTTAATTTTGATGTTCAGCTTACATCCGTCCGGCTGTTTCATCTAAATCCTCATAGAATTGAAGGGCTTAAGGTATTTGTTTGACATTTTGGAATCAATCCCTCATTCTTGTAACTAACACTCTGTTAAGCGACGGTTACTAAATGCAGTTGCCCAGCAGGCACCTACAGGTTTACTTCAAAGTTAATAAAGCTTGTACATTCCGGTTTAACAACTTCAATGGCAAAGGATAACAGGAGTCACAGCTTTTTCACTTTAGTGTTTCAATATGATGCTCTGTTATATTCTTTTAATGTTCCTGAACTGTGGTTTTAATTTCATACAGACAATATTTTTATTGAAAAGCTGGTTGTGGATATTTTTCCATGAGTCCAGAGTTTATTATCCCTTGGCAATTCAAATCAACTGTGGTGCATTTGAGATTTTTTTTATATGTGTATTTAGAGCACAGTCTATCAACAGGTGTCAGATTCATATCTTCCAGAATGCCTCAAGACGTCCTTATTCCTTACGATCAATGTCTTCAGTATGACATGCGATGTAAATCCTAATCATTTTTTCAGGCATGAATCCTTACCCTCCAGGTGTGGTTTCCATTTTGAGCTCACACAGATATAAATGTCATGCAACTTGTGCTTTTCTCATTGCATCATTTGGCACTCATTCTCTTCCCCCTCATCAATTCTTAAAATAAGACATTCTTTTACCCGATTAAGAGTTTAGTGAGGACAATGTGCACCAGCAGCAAGACCAAAAATAAGCCTGAGACCGGGCTTGGTGCGTCCGTACTGTACGCGCAGTACTGCCACCGACAGTGACTTTTTGTTCTTCCCTAATCAAGCCGTGTGAGTATATTATTAGACGCTGGGTCTGTGTGTGTGCGCGTGTGTGTGTGTCTGCGTGTCTGTTTATTTCACTTGGGGAGTGGCGTCATTTCAAAGTAGGGGTTGTTCCAATCAGAGCTCAGTTGGGAGCTGAAGTTGAAAGGTTGGCTTGTTCTTATTTTAGCTTCGGTAATTGCATCCTCTTCCAGGAAAATGCATAACGTAAAGAGGAAAGCATACTGAGTTATGTATGGTGTAATTTCATGGAAGGGTTTTTAATGATTAAACCAACAGATTTTTACAGGTATCAACGTCCTCATTAGTCATCATTTAGTGAAATTTATTAGTTACAAAAATAAGTTAGCGAACACATACGGATATAAGAATGAATAAGATAATTACAATACCAGGTTATCATACAGTATTTTTCATATATTCATACTATGACTATATTGCTGTGTGTATAATTACTAATTGGAGCTGACAAAGGTAACATGTGTCACCATCCCCTATAATTTGAGTATGGTGATCATTTTAAGCTCATTTGAATCAGATATCAGTTACATCTATTCCAAATTACTGAGTTTATTAAATATAAACAATAGAATAATCCAAGTTATTGTTCTTCGCTATCGAGCAGAATTGAAATTCGTGTTTCAACAATTGCAGGGGAATGATAGTATATCCTTGAGCGTCATTCATCATCATAAGAACTGTCATTGATTGGTTTTGTGAAACTGAGGCCCCTTTCAAGATAATTGCATCTGAATACATACTTGAATTCATGTCATCCTCCTTCACCTTCTACTGGTGAACCAGCCCCACATACGAGTGGGGGAAGAAGAAAAAAAAGGTCTAAATTCATTTGTTTATGCAAATCTTTTGCATATGAATACAGTAGTACTGTGACGCCACTGTATGAAAGGCTGGTATGGGGGAGCATTCCGGGGCTTAGCCTTCCTGAATGAAGTGTGTTGGCAGAGACGACATAAGATAATCCCTCCTCTATTCCGGGTATGTGAGCATTCGTGCTCCTGTTCAGCAGTCACAGCTCCCCACTGCTCACCAGGGTCACTCTGGGGTGCAGTTCAAGGGGATGAATTAATGGCCAAATCCCTTTCTGGCAGAAATGTTTCATTTTCATTCTTGATAAGGGTTTTTTTTTTTGGCTATATGCTTTTGAGTATTTGTTACGTTAGGTTGATCAGAAAATAAGGAAAACCTGGTAAAAGAAGTGTTCTTTCTGAATTTTTGAGGATAGTATGCAAATGCTATCCTTTGATTCAAACGCATTGCTCCCTCATCTCATTTCCTTCTTTCATGTCAGCGGGAGTGCTAGCGTTTCCTGTATCTGGTATGGCTCAAATCACACGAGCGATGTTGAAGTGTGCAGCCAGTTATGCACAGAAACACAGAGGTTTGAAACACTTGAAGGTGCTGAAGTCTGAGAAAGCTGAACTGTCAGGAATCCCAAACACATCCACTCACCTTTAGCTCAAGCTGACATTAATTCAAGCTAAGCAGGACTGATATAACCAGCAGAGCAACGCGCTCGCCAGACAGGGAGCAATCTGGAACATTGCTGTGTGACATGCATCATCACAGCACTGCAGCTCTGTAAAAAATCATCACATCCAGCAAGTAATGGTTGTGGTGGAAGGAGCTGTTTTACTTGCAGCGGAAAATGAAATGTCAAAATTACTCGGTTGAATTATAGGTTTTGCCCCTTATAAACCCCAAAAAGAGGTTTTCTAGCAGCCGTTAATCAAAGATACCTATAGTTTTCATTTGTGCAAGTATGTATTTGGTTCAATTTCGAAAGAAAATGTTTGAAATGTGTAACAAAGTTTTTCATTTGGAGGGACATTTGATTTCTACCACCAATCTACAATTTATAGAAACTAACAGGAAGCAAAGTATATATCTATGCATGGCTTGCATTGGTAACGTTATCATTACCATATTGCATGCGTTTATATGTGAATTTTTAGCTTTTTTTTAACAGTAAATAATACCTGTCAAATTCTCTAATATACATGAAGCTTGTGCTGTAAATATCTATAGATGAAAAATATATAAAGTCTCTATTGCAGTAGAGCGTGCCACCCCCGGGTTCACCCACTGAGGCACGGAGTTTCCCCAGCATCATACTTTACTCGGAAACTAAAACTCAACCTGAACCTAAGCACACACAGACTCCGCAGTCTTGTGCGTTTCCGCCGCATGTCACCCCGTGTGTCCTGGCGGCTCCTCCTTTATTAGCAGAGAGGTGATGCAGCACACCTGATTCCCATCAGGGGCTTAATCACCTCTCTGCCACAGTCTCCTTTCTTAAAACTTCAACTCAAACTCCAACCCTCAAGCAGAAAGGATTCCAACACACCGATTCAGCTCTGCATCTTGCAAACGTGGCACTATTATATGAGCATACATGTTTTAAGTACTGTTAAAACAAATAATTTATCCACAAAACACAAATTACCTGTCTTTTGGTGTCTAGTTTAGAATATGTCCTACATCTCTCAATAAAGATTTAAATAGAGAGGAAATTCAACTTTGATATAGATATAGAGGTACAATACTTCTCAAATGCATTTTTATGTTCTTTTCCTGTCAGGCCTTCCCAAGTACTTACCACATTGTCAATCACCCCCCCCCTTTTTCCTTCCTCCACTCTCTCCCAGGACCACTGGTGTCGCAAAACTCTCTCCCAAACAATCTGGATGGCAACAAGCCAGAGAGGAGGCCGTCCAAAGTAGGGGTCAGTAGAGAAAGCAGCAGTGTCGACTTCAGCAAGGTAACCCAATCACAGTACTGAGCACAGAAAACGTCCATCATGGTGGAATTGCCCATGATCAAGTCTCCCAGTGTTTTTTTTTTTTTTTTTCCTTCTGCTGTTTCTGGACTGTCACAGACATTTCAGTGCTGAACGCAGTGAGAGCAAACATTACATACTACATGAGCCCTTGGTTCTGGGCCCATGTAAATAAAATTCTTCAGTCATTGCTGCATCTATGAACTAAGAATTGATCATTAAATTTAAAAAAAAAAAAAAAAAAAGTATTACGCTTATGTAA
>OMNM01037187.1:5521-15647 GCA_900302745.1 Parablennius parvicornis | reverse complement strand
TTACGCTTATGTAACTTTTTTTATTTTAAATCCACCTCTTGCATGGCTTTTGTCCACTCTACTTCATCCATTAAATAGAATGGCACACCGCCACGAGTGGTTACCATTATACAACCATCCATTACTGGATGCCAACAAATAAGGTGCAGTGTTTATATGAGTCACGGCATACAAGAGCAGACTGGAGGAGCACTCTTTTCTTTGCAGGGATAAAGAAAAAATGGCTCCCCGCTCTGATCAGTGTCTATTTTAAGAATTTAAATCAGGAAATGGATCACAACAAGGGACAGTCTTTGCTCAGTACTATGTAGTTCTTAATGCTGCCACCATCTCCCATTCATTAACGACCTGCTGATGTATGTTCCATTTTCATGTCTTCCTGTCTTCTTGCATGTCTGTCTTACTTTCAATGCTCACAACACCACATCCTCTTTGTCTACCCTTTTCCTCCATTGTTAGTGTTATTCGGCATTTTGAGATTTGTCCTTTTTTTTTTAACGATTTCAGGTCGACATGAATTTCATGAAGAAGATTCCTCCAGGTGCCGAGGCCTCCAATGTGCTGGTGGGAGAAGTGGACTTCCTGGAGAAGCCTATAATTGCGTTTGTACGACTGTCGCCTGCAGTCCTCATCACAGGTCTCACTGAGGTGCCTGTGCCCACGAGGTACAATGAATCATATCTTAACATCAGGCATTTATTTCTAAAATTACATTTTTAATGCAAGCCACCCACTTTGATAAGTTATTACACCTCTGCAGTGATATTAAGACAACTGGCAAAGAAACTAGTAGAAGCATCAATTGTGCGAGACTAACATTGTTTGGAGATGCTGACAGGAGTTTATCCTTATTTTCCGCAAGCAGAGTAATAAGACCAAAAGCCATCAGTATTTTCAACGATTGTGTGTCATCTTCAAAGGTTTCTTTTTCTGCTGCTGGGCCCTCATGGTAAAGGACCGCAGTATCATGAAATTGGTCGATCCATGGCTACACTAATGACAGATGAGGTGAGATGAGTGTTTTACTCGGAGTAATTCTGAAAATGTTCTAAAGAAACTATCGATCGATGGTTAAATCTTTGATTCACATTCATGTTTTTAAGGTAAAAGTAATTGTACATTACAGTACACCGTTAAGTGTGTGATTACAGAGAAATAATAACATTTAATATTTATATTTAAGATTTTCCATGATGTGGCGTACAAGGCCAAAGACCGAACTGATCTACTCTCTGGGATAGACGAGTTCCTCGATCAGGTGACTGTCTTGCCTCCTGGAGAATGGGATCCCACCATTCGGATCGAGCCCCCCAAGAATGTCCCCTCACAGGTCAGTGTTTGCCCAATCAAAGATAATGGAGTATAAAGAGTTAACAATGCATCCACGCTATCGAGTTTTTGTTTAAAGGTTTAAATTATGAGAATAACTTCTGTCACACTCACTGATAATAGCTTTATCAGATTTTACTTACTGGATTGAAATCTTGTCCATTAACTGTACATGTGATGATTACATACTCTTCAAGGACTTTTCTGTCAGTGTGATTCTGGATTACACTTTATAATTTATACAGCTTTAATCACTTTAAATCTGTAAGGATTTAATGCTTCATGACAGCAAAGAGACTGAAATGCAAATCACTACACTGTTGTAATAAATCCAAATGCCCTTGACCTACAGATGAAGAGGAAGAGACCATCCCATCCTAACGGCACTGCGTCTCCTGCTGGAGATCTGGAAAAAGAGGAGGAACATCATGTTGGGCCTGAGTTGCAGAGGACGGGAAGGTCGAGTACAGCACATTTTATGACACTTGTCTCTCTTTATTTTTTTAGATAACTCTTTCACTACTTTATTCTCAGCTATGTTAGCAGCAAGTCATACTTTTACTGCAAAAGCAATACAACAGATATGAGAAGAAGAGATGATCTAACATATTTTCGTCTCGACTACAAGTTGCTATAGTATTTGATCTGGAAGGAAATTTAAAGTCCATGTTTTGAATTGAACTTTTGGAGGATCCTCACATAAAAAAGAGGAACATTTACAAAATATGGAAGTTGCTAGAGTCAATCCCAGCTGCCTCGTGCACAGACAGAGTACATCCTGGACATGTCGTCAATGTTTTGGGTTGTGGGAGTAAACTACAGGACCCAGAGTGAATTTCACAGGAAGAAAACATGCAAATTGCACACAGACACGTCTGGAGTTTTCCAAGTTTAACCTAGACTTAAAGTGGAAACTACCTTGTTATGAGGCCAGAGCTAACCACTACTGTGCTCTTAAGTGTTGACATTTATGGATAAGTGATGCCGTGTCCCTGGAGCCCAGGCCAAACACTGAAGAGACTGTTTATTTGAAACCTCGGATACACACACCACACAAACACTCAGCACATCCATTAGAAGCGACTGCAATATTTACAGTTTCACTCACATTTTCACAGCCAACACGAAGGACCTGTGCCGTGGAGTTCAGACAGCTAATGTAAAGAAAGCAATCCAAAAAAAATGTATTCTATAAAAAAAAAAATACAGCAGGGGTGGTGGAGGCAGGCACTGGAGATAGGGGGAGAGAAAACAGCTCTCCCAGCAGTGCTATTGGGCAGGTGTCCGTAGAAAGAGAAGAAAACGCGAGGTGAGAAATGGATTTCAAAAATAGAATCCCTCAAAGGCAAAATAAAATGAGTTAGACACACACACAGACATGCTGAGGCTGAGTGAGCCACACATCGTCTCCAATGATATATAAATGAAAACTGACTTTGTCGTCCCTTAAACTAATTTGTTCTCTGGCAGTGAGATCAACCATAGAAAAAACATCACATTAGAATAAGAATATGTACGAAGGGTAATTAGCAGGTTATTGAGTCATAACAGCAGAAACGCTTTGTCAATAAATGACTTCAGTCACATTGATTTGGACTCCTCTTCGCTTTGCTTCAGTTTTTGTGTGATAATAAATCAAGTGTGTCCTTTAACCAACATGTTCGTGCATCAATGATTATTTTCACAGTGGTTTACTCTCCTTGAACATCGTGCATCTCCATTTGAAACAGTCGACTCTTTTCTCTACTTTCAGGATTTTTGGAGGTCTGATTATGGATATTAAGCGGAAGGTTCCCTTCTACTGGAGTGACATTAGGGACTCATTCAGTCTGCAGTGTCTCGCCTCAATCCTCTTCTTGTACTGTGCCTGCATGTCCCCGGTCATCACATTCGGAGGTCTGCTTGGAGAAGCTACAAAAGGCAACATTGTGAGTCCTGAAGCTCAACAGTTAAAACTACAACTCAGATTTTGTGTATTCCATGGATACCAGGGGCGAATAAAGTCCTGATCCTGTAGACCAAAGAAGCGACCGGAGAAGCGGCCTCATGAACATTATTTTAATATGTTGTATTTTGTAAAGAGAGGAATGTGAATGAGTATAAAGAAATGCATTAGGCTATTATTGCGCTAGCATAGAAAACAAGAAAACATTACAGTAACACAATGTGTTTTTGTTCCTTATAAGTGCATTGTTTACCACAGAGCACACTGCATCTCTCTGTATTGCTCCCTATCTCTTTATCAGCTTCTCCTCTGCCTTCAATCCAGATGTCCTTACTAGGCCAGGAACTGTTGGCACAGTCATAGTCTGTGTGTGATGTGACTAAATAAACTCAGGCAGCAGCTACACACAGATATGCTTCGGCTGGGTGGAAAAATTTGAAACGTTTATTTTAGCATCTGAAACGCAGCTCAGAGTGTCTGTTTAATCAAAAGTCTCTCGTGTCCTGGCCGAGGTTCTCCTCTGTCCGTTTTTCCTTCAGCCTTTCCTTCTCTCTCCTCCTTTTTTGTGGTTTCGCCTTCCTAGACCACCCATTTTTTATTCCCTCTTTCCATCCCTCTCCTCTGTCTCTATAGAGCGCCATAGAGTCTCTGTTTGGAGCGTCACTGACAGGAGTGGCGTACTCACTCTTTGCAGGCCAGCCCCTCACTATACTTGGCAGCACAGGGCCTGTATTAGTGTTTGAGAAGATCCTATTCAAGTTTTGCGTGTAAGTTCAATTGAAATTGACCCTGATTTACTCGCGCTTACCTCATCCCAATCTCCTGGACGTGATCTGCGATTGTTCTTTCCCAGCGACTACCACCTTTCCTACCTGTCGCTGCGGACCAGCATCGGTCTGTGGACGGCCTTCCTGTGTCTCGTCCTGGTGGCCACGGACGCCAGCTCACTGGTCTGCTACATCACTCGCTTCACAGAGGAGGCTTTCGCGGCGCTCATCTGCATCATCTTCATCTACGAGGCTCTGGAGAAGCTCTTTCACCTGGGAGAATACTACCCGGTCAACATGCACAACAGCTTGGACAACCTCACCCTTTATTCGTGAGTACTCAGATCAGGATGAACTTGGTTCGGGTGCCTTTCTGCTTGCATGTGGGTTTTGATATAGCAGCTTGCTCTTTAAGTCCATGTGAAATCAATGTTCACACCCTGCTTTGTTTTTTCCTGTTCTCAGATGTCAGTGCTCCCCACCAGCCAATGTTTCAGCTCAACTTCTGCAGCACTGGAACAAAACCGGCTACAGTGCCGACTCCATCCAGTGGAGTGAGCTCAACGTTTCGGTGAGACTAGCAGACAGTGACATCTAGTGTAACAGATAGTAATTACAGCTTCAAGCACTTTTACAGGACATCCAGTTAATGTAATTAACTAGCCAATACTATATTTTGAGCAAGAATTTCCATACATTTAATAATTTATACAGAATTAGGCAGAAACAAGGAATCCAACAACCGCAGTGCCTCCATTGTTGACTAAACAACAATAGTTAAATTCTTCTAATTAAAACCTACATTCCAGAAATATAATTATTTGCTCTTTATTCAACAGATGTGTAAAGTCCTCCAAGGCGAATTTGTGGGTTCGGCCTGCGGTCATCACGGGCCCTACATTCCAGACGTTCTCTTTTGGTCAATCATCCTCTTCTTCACCACCTTTTGTCTGTCTTCATTCCTAAAGCAGTTCAAGACAGAAAGATATTTCCCCACCAAGGTGAGATTTTAGGATTACATACGCCACTTCTTGTTCCCAGAAAATCCATACTCATCTCAAATATCTAGTAGTATGTGGAGACACATGCACATGTGGAGAGATCTCGCTGAAAGCTTCTCATATTGTGTCAATATTTACATTGCATCAGTCATTAATATTCAGCAGTGCCCAATTTGCCGAAAGACAAGATCTCCTTTCATCCTTACACACAGTCCCGGCCAGTCAGTCGTCAGTAGGCAGGTGATACTGTATTGTACTGTTGACCAAAGTGTAATATGACTTTGGTGTAGCTTGTTTATGACCAACGGTAAGACAATTGTAGTGGTGATGCAGCTTTTTATTACTGATCCGGTGTAGGAATACATTAAATATGGGGTGACAGAGCTTGTGTGTTTTGTGTGTGTTGCCCAGGTCCGCTCAACTATTAGTGACTTTGCTGTATTCATAACCATCATGATCATGGTGTTGGTGGACTATCTGATGGGAATCCCTTCTCCTAAACTGAATGTTCCTGATCGCTTTGAGGTATTCCTCGAATCCATTGTGTGGCAACGCAAAATTGATCTGAAGTATTTTATGCAGTGTAGTGAAAACAATTTGTTTTCCTGCAGCCGACTTCAAAGAACCGAGGCTGGCTGATGGACCCATTGGGGGACAATCCCTGGTGGACGCTGCTGGTGGCAGCACTTCCTGCGCTGCTCTGCACCATCCTGATCTTTATGGATCAGCAGATCACTGCAGTCATCATTAACCGCAAAGAGCACAAACTTAAGGTCAGGCCCCGCTGTGGAGATGTTTTTTATGTCACAGTTAATCTTACTTTCCGTCAGTGTTCATGCATCATTAATGTCTACAGGCAATATTTGATCAAAAAAAATAATAAAACTCATAGAAAATGTTGTACTTTAATATATTATCTGCTAAAACAAATGTTGAGAACCAGTGTGAGATGAACAAAACATGATTTCAGCATTATGCCAGTTGTCATGATGGTGAATACGGAGAAATCTCCAAAGATCATTTCCTCCAGTTTTGACTGATGTTTTTGATTTATTTTGCATTCCAAACATAACTAATACCTGACGACCTCAAATGTGGTCTGCCTCATTGTTTCTCTTCAGGTTAATGGAAGAAAAGCTCGCTCCCTTTTCAGGACACACTCATCCTGCAGCCGCCAGCCTACATGTTTTTACTGAATCACTCACAGGAATGCTTTGATGCTACTGCCGCTTCATTATACAATAAAATAGCTATCTTTATGTCTGCAGTACTCATCTCTGCTTGGCTGTCTTGTCTTGTGGTTTGTCCACTTCTCCTAACATCAAATTAATCAGTTGCTTTCTTTTTTTCATGGGTTTGACGTTTTTATTATCCTTGTATTTTTCTCACTTTCCCAGGTCATCTTGTTGTCCTGATTATCTCCCTCCAGCTGGCCAGGTTTTGGCCTGTAGGCCCCTTTTCTAAGCAACAAAAACACTTTAACTCCCATCTTGCACCGGTCCTCTTGCATTCTATTCATCATCCTTATTTATGGTCGAAGCCAGCGTTCTTCTCTGCTGGGTGGTTTTATGCTTCACTGCTGACATTTTAAAATGGATTTCACTCGGCTTGGAAGATGTCAGAGTGGGTGTCAGACTGATTCGGCTGGTTTCTGCTGTTTGATTTACAGAAAGGCTGCGGTTATCACCTGGACCTGCTATTGGTGTCCTTAATGCTGGGGGTGTGTTCCATCATGGGCCTGCCGTGGTTCGTGGCTGCTACCGTCCTCTCCATCTCCCACGTCAACAGCCTGAAGGTGGAGTCTGGCTGCTCCGCACCAGGAGAGCAGCCCAAGTTTCTGGGCATCCGAGAGCAGCGGGTCACTGGATTCATGATCTTTGTTCTTATGGGTTGTTCCGTTTTCATGACATCCGTGCTCAAGGTGAGACGGGATCATCACAGTCGTCACTGGGAGGGGAATTCTTTCGTCTTTCATTCGTTGTTATGTACATTATCCATGCAATGAATTACTGTGATTCCAAGAAAACAAAGAGGTGAAGTTATCTGTCAGGATGTTTTACGATTATGGGACTTTGTGTACTTATTTCCTAATTTAAACTGCTGTGATTCTCCCAACAGTTTATTCCCATGCCCGTCCTGTATGGAGTCTTCCTCTACATGGGTGTCTCATCCCTCAAAGGCATTCAAGTAAGCCTCTGGTCTGCCCGTCTTGGAAGATAATCATCTCATTTATTCAAAGCAGAGCTACAATCATGAGCTGTGACTGATAAGTCTGCCTCCTGCAGTTACAAGCCTTTGATAGAAATTCAATATCTTGACAAGCTTTTCCTTTCCTGAATAATATATTACATTTTCTCCTGCCTTCTATTCATGTAACTTTTTTTTTTTTTTTTTTAAATCTCTCCCTTCTCGCCGCAGTTCTTTGATAGAATCAAGCTGTTTGGCATGCCCTCGAAGCACCAGCCTGACCTGATCTACCTGCGCTACGTGCCGCTGTGGAAAGTTCACATCTTCACCTCGGTGCAGCTCACTTGTTTGGTTCTGCTCTGGGTCATCAAGGCCTCCGCCGCCGCCGTTGTGTTTCCCATGATGGTAATGACTGTTTATTTGGTTTATCGTTTCAATTCTTCTTCTCAAAGTTGGTTTATAAATAATTTGTGGCAAAGTGGTAAGAACTCTCAGCTCATAGCAAGAAAGTCGCTGGTTTAGATTCCAGGTTGGGCCTTGACGAGGTGATATAGAAGATAAATGGTCTTTTTCCTTTATCTCTGTCTACAGGTCCTGGCGTTGGTATTCGTCCGAAAGCTTCTGGACTTGATCTTTACCAAGAGAGAGCTGAGTTGGCTCGACGACTTGATGCCAGAGAGCAAAAAGAAGAAAGAGGACGACAACAAGAAAAAAGCACGTGAAGAGCTGGTAGAGATTATTACATTTTCTTTACACTTTGTAATTAAAGTGTTGAGAGAGTTTCACCTGCTGTGATCGTTGTAGTTTTTGCAATAGGTGGGTCTACTTTAGACAGGCCTCGTATCTGATTTTGAAACCTGCAGACGTTTAGACTTGGGCTGAAATCAACCTATAATAGATCATCACCATTGAACATCATGTCACAATAAATTCTACTAAAATCATGCCAACATTGCAGTTATCGCTGCTTTGTGACGGATCATTTCATCCCTTTGTCCCTCCAGGAAGAAGAGACCAGACTGCATGAAGACGAGGAAGAAATGGGGCTGAAGGTGGACTTTGAAGCATCAAACCTTCTCAACATCCCAGTGAAAACACTCTCAGGGAGGTGCGTGATGCGGCCAGTAAAGCACATTTAGATGAAATGCAGAAGTTGATGGTAAAGGTTCAGTGAGGCGTGAAGTGTATCCTCTGTCATAGTGTTTCACACAAAGCCTACGATACATCATTACACTTTTACACATTTATTTACAGTCTGGAGGCAAAACATTTTAAATTCACTCCCTAAAATCCCTCATGGACCCAAGTAAACATAAATAACCCCCCAAAAGATCCCAAACCTCTCTGATTAAAGCTTTTGAAGACGATGCACTCCAGATAGCAGATCCAGAGCCTTGAAAGCAAATGTAGATGTAAATAATCATGCATCATGTTGTCATGTACAACTTTGCAACTGGTGGTCAGCTTTGTCTCATTATGTCCATCTTGAACAGATCATACAGAATAGGAGTAGTGACCCACAGCCTCCCCATGGAAGAAGAGGTAGCAGGGCGTGTGTCTGATGCCAAACATCTGACCCACATGGCTGCAGATTAACTTCACTCACTGACACTCGGGGCCGCCACCGCATGGCCAGAGATCTCATTCATTAGCTCTTCGACATAACACCGCTTCGTATGACGTTTTCTTTATTTTGAATGTTATGATAAGTTTGTTTTCCTTGTTGAAACAATTGTACTCTCATCTTACTAACAACGTCTGCACAATCCACTCGGCAAATACTTAAAAGTGCCGAAGTAACAGAACACACTTTAACGTGGGACATTCCGTTTGTGTCTGGTCAGGCGTTCTGTGCTGTCGATTTGTTTTAATCTCCGATGTACGTGCACGTTTGTGTCTGCTCGTTTGAACTGTCCTGCACTGAACCTCTCCCACAATTTGACGTCTACATGCCTGTCTTCTCTTTGTGTTTATGTTTGTGCGTGTGTGTTTTGTTTTTTGTTTTTGTTTTTTTGCATTTTGGCATGTAGTTCTGATTCTGACCCCTTGGTTGTAAATATCTCTGATGAAATGGCCAAAACCGCAGTGTGGAAAGCGGTGAACTCGAGTGCAGAGTCTTGTGTCCAACCTGTGAAGAGTAGTGGAAGGTAGCTATGCCATCTCCTGGAGCCTTCCCCCAAGTATCCCAATGCACAATGATATCATCTTATGTTTGTTTATCACAGCACGGAAATACTGTTGCAGCAACAGAAAACAGGCTTAGGATACAGTAATTCCAAACTGCTTGGGAGATTCAAATGTGTGAAGTACTAAATTATCTGGATGATGCTCTTAAAAAAAAAAAAAAACAGTGAGAATGCACACGTCATTGTTGAGCAGAGAAAAAAAAGAGTAAAGTGGTCATCCTTTTTTGCAACAATTTTAAGTCTATTTGAAAATATTTGGTACTTGTTTTTAGTGATCTATTCACATTTTAACACACAGTACTGTGCAAAAATCCACACTGCTGAACCAAAGTACATGATGCAAACATGCAAATAATGAGCAATTGTTCATATATTCTGAACATACATATTCATAACAGACAATACTGCCACAAGAATAAGCACTGAATGAAAGGTGAAACTAAGATTTAAGATTAAAAAGAGTCACGACAGTTTGACTGCAACCACAAAGGCTGGTGCATGCTACAAACAACAAAAACTGAGAGGAACCGATTCCAAATGGCATGATTCTGAAACAGCCGTGAGTGAATAACAGAGGCAGGATGGTGACCGGCTGAACAGTGTGGTCCGGCTGCTGTGGCAGATCAGTGGCTTGATTGGAGAAATGAGGAGCAGATGGAACGCACGGCCTCTGAATCAGTACACCTGCTTCCACTCAGATCATTCAGAGAA
>OMNM01037178.1:0-24311 GCA_900302745.1 Parablennius parvicornis | reverse complement strand
GAAAGGTAAAAAGAAGAAATGAAAGGCAGGGAGTAGATGGCGCGGAGGAAGAAGATGAGAGACGAGGAGGAGATTAGAGACGGGTTGGCTGCATGATTTGTTCCAGCTGCACTTGATCGATCCGTTCCAATAGTCGGTGGTCTGTGTGCAATCAAGCATGTTGAAACACTGTGCAGCCTTCTTAACGCTGTCTCTGCAAAGCCTTCAGGCCTGGAAATGTCCAGTTAGTGCTACTGCAGGAATCTGCCGCCATATGTGTCGATTGCACGATTCAGTTGGCCCAGTGCGATCACGGCGGTTGAGCTCAGATCGATACTTTCGGGCTCCCACTTAAATACCTTTTCAGGGACAACAAACATACACTGAACTACTTGGTGGCCATTTATGGATCAGTGCATCAAGATATAGTGTAATTTACATTTGTAGATTGCGTATTGATATTTACCCTTTCACCAAATATGTGAACAAATGAAAATAAGTCAAAGTTGTGAAAGCTTTTTCCCCAGTTTTGCAAAAATCCATCATCCATGAAAGGTCACTTGGAATGTTTTAATGCAATTTCTTGCAAGAAATTACACAAAGTCAAACCAACACAGCTATTTTTCTATTTATACAACAACAACAGTTTTATATATTTTTCAAGACAGTGGAGCGACTACATTTTTTAACTATATAGCTATCTATTTTAGCCTGGGCATAGCATGACTCTTTATTATGTGCATTTTCAAATTATTGTGGGATTCCCACAGCATGTCGTGATACCACATATCATCAATCAATTCAAAGCGACTGTCGACTACACTGACAAAGTTAGCAGAGGGTAATGCTGCTATGAGGCTACAGTACATCCAATTAATGCACAGCTTTGGTGAGCACTGTCAACAGCTTTCGTCAACTTAAAGAAAAAGCTTATTCCCTCTTAATTTGCATTAAAAGCTCCAACAGTCTGTTCAATTAAGCAGTTTATTACCTGCAACACTGCAGTGTGTGTTTGGGTTTGTTTGCACATTGTCTGTTTACACGGTTATGTTGTATAATTCATCTAAATACATCAATGCTGCCTTTAGGTAATACATAAACAAAGCAGTCCAATAATTGAGCCATTGTTCTGTTATTTATGCTGCAGGGATAAAAGTTTGATTTGGAAATTGATGGGGAATGTGGACGACTTGGGCATTCATAAGTTTTTAATATGACCATATTACGTAGAACAGTGAATTTACTCAATGGCTTTTGCTTTAACTTGGCATCACCAAAGTCGAAGGAATTTCAGAAGATCGAAGCACTGCGGTTTGTGTGTGGTGTCCACAACTCAGCGGACCTGCAACCATCTCCAACGACGATAAGACACAAACTGTACTCCATTCAGGAAACCAAAGCAAGCTCATGTCCTTCATACCACGCTGAATTATTTCTGTAAGATAGACTCGCATCCTGCACATTTCTCAAGCTCTAAAATAGAGGGGAAAAAAATGGCTTGCAGTGGATGGCGAGAGTGGCACAGCAACTAATAAATAGTCTGGCTACCACCCCTTAGAGACCATTTCACTTGTGAGTTTTCATACTGAACCTTTTGACCTTATGCAGTGCACTATATTGGGCTGCCCAAGAGTGTGGAGGCAATATGGTCCGACACAAGAGGCCTCGATCTGGCCTGAGAAAACACCAAGCCAATTTCACCATAGATTTTTTTTTTTTTTTTTTTTTTTTTAACACATTTCCTTAGAGCAGAAGACAACACAACACAGACACTGGAGCCGAGATATCGATGATGCTGCAATGAAAGCTAGCGAACTTTAGGTGAGTTTATAAAAACACGCATGGTGCAACAGCTATAAGATTATACATATATAATATGTATATTATAACCATATTTGCATCAGAATGTATCATTAAAATGAACTATTGTTGAGATTTCAGTCTTTTTTGCCAAAAAAATTTTTAGGAAAAACAGATTTTTCCAAAACGTATACTCAACACCATAACAAATAAGAACTTCAAAGTTAAAACTTCAGTGTCATTATGGCAATATTTTGTCAGTCCAGGCCCACTCAAGATGAAATTGCACGGCATGTCACCCCTGAGCGAGAATGCATAAATGCATAACAGCACGATTTGATGACATAGCTCTTCACACGGTGAGTAGAAGTTCAAGATTCCACCACTAATTAGCATTAGCCTCATTGTCTGCTGTCCTTTTCACTATAACAACAGAACTGTTTATGCAAAAATGTACTTCGTTTGGAAGGCTGCAAAACACTTCCTGCACACTGATCTGGCATGCGCCTTTATTTTTCTCCATTAAGTGTGAGCACCAAAGATTCGAAATGGATCAAAATCACTTCTTGAGAACGAGATCCATTATCAACTAGGATGTGAATTATCTCCATTTTTGATGTGTCGCTAATGGAAATGTTTTCATTCCGGGAAAACATCTGTGTGCGCACAACACATTTATCTATTCTGTCTACCACTTGAGTGCTTCACTTTGGCATTGTGCTTCTCAGTGTGATTCATTGTACCTTTAAACGTTGCTTACCGTTACTGCATTCTGCAGAAAACATGAAAAAAATAAAGACAGTTTGACTTTCATGTATCGTAATTGACCTTACAGTCGGTCCCACGTGGTTATGAGTGTTTGGATTGCAGCTTTGTGTTTTCTTGCCAGCTATTGTGAACACATTAGGAGAGATTTTTGCCCAGGAGCTAGCTTTGCAAGAACTTGTTGTTTTTGCCGTCTTAAAGGAGCAAAAGGCTGCGAGATCGCTCTCCACTCTGCCAGTCTTTGAAAATATGCATCGTTTTCTCACATTGTAGATTGTGACACATCGGATCCATAACGCGGGCTGTGTGTTTTTTTGGGCAGGTAATATAAATGAAAATCAGTTTTCTCCCACCGTTATTCAGAATACACCTAGAGTCGCGGTTGCCTCCTTGCATGAAGTACTTTATCAGATTTTTCACGTCTGCTGCGGCGCTTTGCAGTGACGAAACGTACCGAAAACACTTTGTTTCAATAAGTAATTAAAGGCAACTCATTCATCAGCTGCATAAACAAGCAGGAATTCCAGATTGGAGATTTATCATAATTACAATACATTTATGTGGCGGTTTGAAAGGCTGATTCATCATATTTCTTTAGCTTTCAGCGTCTACATTAGGCCTGTAGAGTACCACTGTGCCTGCAGAGAGCACTGGGGTGGATATGTACTATTGTTGCCAGCGCGCATCTCAAAACCTGATATATATTGAGTGAATGACTTTTCTCTCACAGACACGTCGGGAGACCAAGCCTTTTGGGGAGTAACGAGAAAATAGCTGATGCGCGAGGTCTGCTCTCCTCTGAAAATTGAAAATATTCAGTCATTCAGAACTGAAGTTTCACATGTTTCACTTTTGATTCCCGACTTGCAGCAACCCATTTCTCAAGTGCTATATTTATGCAGCAAACAAACAAAAATCACATACATAGGATTTAGAGCCTATAGAGAGTCTTGCCATTCCCTATGAATAGGTCTTTACCGGATCAGCTTTTTGTGAGTAATATAGTAAAAGGGAATTACAATTCCTCATGCACACATACACACACACATCTTTCAAAGTCCTGGGATTTATGCTGATCACATTCCTTTGCTTATGCCATGCAACGGCACCTATTGACTTAAAAATCCACTGTAGATTTATAGATAATGGCCCCTCTTAACCTCTCGAACTCACCAGCATGCAATCCTGCAACATGACGGGGGTTCAGACGAAAGAGACGGAAGCCAGATCAGGCAGGGAAGAGGCCGACGGTGAAGAGATGCAGCTGGATCACTGCATGGGCCACAGCTCTCTCCCCCATCGATCAGAAAACAGCTATAATAACCTTTCGAGAGCTTCTGCCCAGGGAGAACGTGGAAAAACAAACATACACCTGGCTGTCAATAAGTCTCTAAACGATATACTTGCGGCGGAATAGACAAAATGGTAAAGTTTTTTTTCACCAATTTTGTTTTAAAACAATTCAATGGCTCGTCCGTGTAGGTAAGGTATATATCAGCAAAAAATAAAAAGTGAAAGAAAAGAACTAACAAGCAAGTAAACAAGTTTAAATTAGCCTAAAACAGTATCCAAGATGAATAAGCAGAGATGGTTTTTTGACGAGAAATCATACAGCTGGGAATTAAAAGGATAACAAGATGTGCAAAACGACAGAGCCAATACTTTTAAATATGGTTCCAATGCCGGGACTGATTCATATATTTATTATGAAAGGCTATGTTTCACATCCATCTTTGTTGCTTTGATATGCATGAACTGTTGCTTGCCTCATCTCGAGCTCTCAATCAGGGTTCGCCGCTCTGGTACATGGCTCGTCTGGATGTTTACAGATGGTTGGAACGAGAGAGAGAGAGAGAGAGAGAGAGAGAGAGACAGAGAGAGAGAGGACAGAGACAGAGAGAGAGAGAGACAGAGAGAGTGAGAGCGAGATAAATACAAAGATGATGTCAGTGGAACAAAGAGGATTTGAACCAAACACAAATATGTCAAAGCGCTGCATCAGAGCAGTACAGAAGCAAATGACAGGAGTAATAAAGTAGCTTGTGACCCGATATGGCACAGCGCCAAAACTACTGCCAGTTATAAAAACCTTAAAGCAAAATAATTTCATCCCTCCTTTAGAAAACCACTGCAGTTAATTCCGACGGCGGAGGAAAACAAAAAAAAACAAAAAAAAAATCAGAGTGAACACACCGAGCACTGGCAGAAGTTGATCAAATTGTTGTGTTGATTCCAGGAAGAACCATTATTATCCATTTAGAAGGAACTAATGGTCAACTGATCATTTACTAATGGACGCTGCCAACACACAAACAGACACGAGGGTGGGGTAAACGCATTTGTTCCAGTGCGTTTGCACTCGCCAACCAGCTCTCTTTGAAGATGTGCAAGAGCTGTTTAGAGCCTGAAAGGGAAAAAGAATAATAATAATAATAATCTTTTTTTTTTTTTTAAAACGGCTTCAGCAACCTTTACTGGATATTTTTCTTCCAGTGGGAGTTGAGACCTGCCAAAGGGTAGTTGTCCATAGGTGGATTATAAATATCACAGTGTGGGAAAAGGCCGTGTTGGACTGGCTTGTAACTCTCACTTTCCCGCACACGTGAGAGAAAAGGAACAAGCGGGGAGTTAAAGGCGGCGAATCGCATTAGGGCAAATGAGTTTTTCTTAGGCGGGCAGATTTCTCTTTCTTCCACTTCTCTATAGCTCACGCAGTGTCAAAACAGCCAATTTTCCAATCAAAGCAGTTTGCGGTGTGATTAAATATGAAATGTGATTAGACACTGCTGAGAAAACGACATGTTTATGAATGCGTGCCTACGCAGTTACCCAGCGTGTGCTGGTGCGTGTTGACATGGGAGTAGATTTTCTCTCAAGCCCCCGTCCTTCTAATCCCATGACACAGTGAAGGAGTCGGATCCCATTTAAATCTCTGAACAATGACTTCCAACTCATTACAATTTTTTATACATTTCACGGGGCTTGGGATATTGGACAATGCAATTCTCATTCTGCCTTTATTCACTGCCGTTTTGGAGGTCACACCCACTAACAGTTTTAGTGAACTACCACAGAAAAACTTTAGATCTGCATGAAACCATACTAGAGACCTTTAAAGTTGATGAAAAGATCAATGCAAGTTTATTTTGCCCTGTGTTGCAAATAATGCATATCTGTTCCACCTTTACTTTTAGCAGCATCGGATTTATAACTATATAGAGATTAAGTTTAACCTGTTGCAAAGTTGGTGTCTTTCTCTGTCTTGAACAATGAGCTGAAGCCACGGCCTCATCATCACCTCGTGCAGCTGTTACTATTCAGCTAAACTCCTGTTTACTGGTGCAACAACCTTGGTCGATCATGAATGTAGGGAGTCGTATTGACAGCAATGTTAAAGAAATTTACAATTGATATTTTTTTAGTTTGGATTAAGAATATCGAGCATCTTCAGCAATCTGATGTCACTCCATCTGAAATGAATCTGTTATTAGCCTGAACACCGCTGACAGCTCATCTAATGTCATGGTAATGTTACAATATCATTATAAAAACGCTGCCCAGTTGAACGCAATAACCTAAAAAACACATTTTAAAAGTTACGTTTTCAAACTCATCACTTAGTAACAGAGTTCCTCTCTCTTCTTAAATAATAATGCTGTAATCAGTTACACATTTTCAGTCACTTGAATGCTGGTTTTTGGAATTTTTAGACCCCCACAGTAATTATTTTCCCACTTCACGCCAAGAGTCTTAAAGCAAACATATCCCTTGTCTATATTTGTGCAGTCCTGTATGTATTGGTCTTGAAATGAGGAGCAGTCAGGAACGTCAGAAGTGCGTTGCCACATTCAGCCAGTGAATGCGGAAACCAATTGCACTATTGACTAACTTCAAACGGATCTAAAGTAAATGCTGCAGTGTTTTCCAGGTGTACAAAAACAACTGCAGCCACATCTCTCTGTGCTTTTCCAAATGTTTTCATGTGACAGCTCCGGCATCATTATTTACTTATATCTGACATGAGGATGCGATGGGTCAAGATCTGACAGCGGATGACGTTGTGGATTTTTATTTATCTGAGACAGGTGAGCCATCATAAAAAAAAAAAAAAAAAGTTTTAAACAAAGAATATTTGTCTTCGTTACACAGCAGCGATTCACAGCCATGAGAGTCAGCCGTTACTTTTATTTCTATGAAAAAGACCCAACATCATTACTTCAAACATACCGTAAAGAATTTACAGATTTAGATTTCATTGTGTGTTTTACTGAACATTCAAGGAACAGAAAGGGTTAAGTACATCTAATTTCTTAAATATGGCACAATAGGAAGAGACTGTGGTTATTAATAGAATAACCTCTTAAAGCAATGCACACCATTAGCCTTAATAAGAGCAAAAAAGGACTTGGGCTCACCAGAATGCTCTGAACTTAAGCTTGTGAGCATCTGGCAGTTAAAATTGGGCCCTCGGCGTAATACACGGATCATTATCTTGCGTTGCAGTGTCGCTTTCCTCAATATCCGTCTCCCAGTCCGCTCGCATTTAAACTTTTTTTTTTGGCTGCATTGACCTGATCCTTACTAGTTCAGCTTTTGTGCCCAATATGAAGAAAATCTTGTATTTTTATATTAGCGCTGCAGATTTATTCATAAAAAACTGACCTATTGTTATTATAATTCCCAGCCCGACTGCTCCCGTTGACTTTTTTCCATGAATAATGAAAGCGGCTCCCATCGTCTGGCCGACGAAAAGAAAAGAAAAAAATATATATCTCAACCTTTACTGTGCACGTGTGCTGTTTTCATCAGATGCTCTCATTGGGATGATGATCGAAAACAGATCGATAAGCAATTGTAGCTTGGTGTGTGTGTGTGTGTGTGTGTGTGTGATAAAAAGTGGTCAGGGTCATGGCTGAGAGCTGCAGCAGTCCACTTATGCCGTCTGCATTGGTCGTACATAAATCCCAAGGCTGCCTGAAAAGTCCATCGGATTTGAATGTCTCCAGCGACAGCGATGACAAATAGTGGGTGAATTGTAGGTCAATAAAATGAGCTGCTGCTCATCCCTCAGTGCTGCTGGACTTAAGAGACAATCAATTCCTCATCACCTACTAAATTTCATTACTAATTACTCGGAAGCGCCACGTCACTTGTTACTTGTAGTTTAGGAAGTGTTGGGTGGAAAAAAAAGCAAGCTTGAATTTAAAGTGCGCGCTAAAGAATCGGCGGTTTTCCAAGAGTGCAGCACTAAAGTCCGTAGGGATTAAATGTTCATCCATTAGCTTCACCCCCGAGACCACACGCAATTTCACTGAAAATGCACATTAAACTTCTGTTGCTTCGCCCAGTCTCGAGTCAAATTGCCACCTCCCCGACGAGCAAGTCTACTGACCTCAGAACGACACGATCGATCACGAAATAAAGGCTTGCTTTAGGTTTTAAAGATGGCTCGTTAAATTTGATAAAATTGCAATGCTTTAATACCGCGAGGGAGGCATGTCAAGGTTGTGCTGAGGGCAATGACAGCGGGAGTAATGGTCATTCATTTGTTAATGTGCATGCTGTGAGTTGTGAACTGGACTACGCGGTCGGGTAGCTGTAGGGATCTCGCCTCCCTGACCGAGTCTGGGCTTGGAGCCATTTCTGTGTGGAGTTTGCATGTTCTCGCTGTGAATGTTACTTCTTGAGGTACTTGTAAAAAAAAAATGAAGTAAAAATAAAAAGAAATATGCATTGAAGGTCATTTGGTCAGCTAAGGACACAACAATTTAAAGTGAAAACAAAGTGTGAAATATCATCTTTCCTGTAACACAGTGCCTGTACCATGATTAATTTACAGTTATTAGTTTTCCTACACATATCAAAGGTCACAGGTTTTTTATTTGTCATTTAAATTGTACAGAGTACAAAAAAACGAAATGGTATACTCCTGGATTAGAACAGTGTAAAACAAGGAATAAATATATAAAAGAGTAATATGACTACTGCCCTGCGGCATTTCAAGTGAAAACATTGCTTTTGTGTTTTCGTTTCAAGTTTCCTGTTTGCATGGCAACATTTTCAAAACGATCTCCATTTACACGGAATCGACAGAAATTCTGAATACAATGGAGTTCTCATGTTGGACCACTAGTAGGTGCTGTTGGTTGCTGTTGTAATGAAACTACACACATGCAAGCACCGAATAAAATGGTATAAACACTAACAATGGTGAGTACAAGAAGACTACATTGGATTGCTATTAAGGATTACTCTCAACTATGAAACTACAAAGTCCCAGGAGAATATGAACTGGGAGTCATGACTCTTTGGAGGCCGCCATTGTTGTTATTGTCCACCGACTCACACATGTGCAGAGGTGCACATGCACAGTTGCAGCATTTCAGATAAGTTGCATTTTACCTTTCACAGAGATGGAGTATTTTTTAAAAGTTGTGTATTTTCTTGGTTTCAGAGGAGAATGAATCACAGTGATTTAAAAAAAAAAAAAAAAAAAGGGTTCATAGGGGTTTCAAGCACACAAAATGCAAAAGTTTTCTATTTTCACTTGAAAACTTTGTGTAAACGGGGCCTTCATCAACAACAGTAATAATGGATTTCAGTGTTTTGTGCTGCCCACGCTTTGAATTTAACAGCACTTCTTGAAAAGGTGTTCATTTAATCTGATATCTGGATCAACAGAGATGAATTTCACACACGCACCAGATACTGACCAACAAAGCCAACATCGAGAGGCTTTAATATTCACATCACGCAATCTCTGAGTGCTTGCATGTGTGGTTGGTGATAACAACAAAATTTAACTCTGGCACTCAACAATGCAGATTCCACCTATGGTGCATATCTACCTTTTCCTGTCAGTTGCAAAAAAAATTTCAATCCAACTCCACCAACCTGAAATCCTGGTGTGTGTATGTCATTGGCTGAAGTGTTAATCCTCTGATGTCAGGTATTCCTCCATCTACAGAGTTTCCCACTGGGGTGATACTATCGAAGCAGATTGCGGAGTGGTTGTGGAGTTGGCGTCTGCGGTCCCGGCTGTGTGTTGTTTGTGTCTCGCTGGTCAGCAGGTGGCCCGTTGGTGCGGAGGGGTTTATTAAGTACAAAGGAACACTCACAGACTGCCACCTCCAGATGGAAGTCATGCTCGCTTTATCAGGCTTTGGTCTCCTCGTCTATCTTCTCTTTAGCAACCCTGGCCCTTTTCTATTATTTGCATTCACTTCTTAAACATTTCCCACCGCGATTTCATATATTTTTTATGCCTTGAAAACTTCAAGAAATGACAGTACTTTTAACAAAAAGTGGTAAAGAATTTAAATGAAATGATTCGCTAATCTAATATGCTTTCTGGATATCTTTCAGAAAGTTATGCAACTTTCTTCTCTCTCTACATTTGAAAGCTGCTGATAGTTGTTTTTTGGGGTTTTTTTTTTTTTTTTATAAACGAGGAGAGCCAAGCAAGCTTTTTCTCCCTCCTGAATCTGATCTTCACAGTAAACTAAGCTGATTGCCTTGTGGCCTGATCTCAGGACTTATATAAGAGTGGTATTGATCATTGCATAAATCTTCTAGTGTGTTTTCAGGTCCTTGGCAAGGGAATAAATACACAAATCAACCAAAATGTCAAGTCGTTCTTATCAGCTGTAATTCAAATCTAAATGAATTAGGTGTTTATTTTAGGTGATGCGGCCAAGAGGTAAATGCAGCGTTAACATAAGGTTGAGTGAAAGTGTGTTTCAATTAATTTAAATCCAGTATCTTCCAGTATTGTTTCTTACCATTTAGCGAACTGCCACAGCAGCAAGCCTGGTGAAAAATGCAAAAACAATACGTAGAAGTGCTGAATCAGTAAACCCAACAGAGGTTTGATTGAATCCCTTTATATTGCATGGTCATTTCTCTCTTCTTTCTTTTTTTATTGTGATAACATTATTGATCATGGTGATTTTTATTTTTTACACATCTTTATCTTTTACCTCGCCTTCTTGAGGTTACATCATCGTCACTGTCATCATCGTCAGTCATCTCTGGATTTCAGTGTTTTCATTCCTCTCCGCTGACATTACTGCATTCCTCACTCTGGGGACCGCATATTAAACCTCGCCTCTCCATCGATCTCACATAAACACATTATGCTCCATCTCAAGCACAAAATGCAATTCTCATTCCACCGTAATGACACAGCACTGAGGGACAAAAGCAAAAAATAAATAAACAAACAAACAGCAGCATCCTCACATCCAAAAGGTTTAGCATTCAGGTTGTGATTCGAAACATAGTGTTATGTTTAACTCGCCAGGCCAGGACAAATTGAAATAATGATGCACATGCTGATGGCTGATGGCAGTCCTAGTTTCCCATTTTAATTTTTACATTTTTCCCCCACACACATCTAAGTCGATGTGCTATACAAGGTGCTTCATGTTAATTACCAAGCATGTGGCTTTAAAGGTTAGCCAAGATGAGGGAGACCTCCATCCTGAAAGCCAGCTGGAACCTTGGATTCAGATCAAAGTTACTGGTTGCAGACGGTTGGAGACATCGCCTCAGCAAGCTCGGCATTACTTAATTCCCAAATACATGCAACGATGCAATATGCGTGTACATGTGTTTACCGAGCATGCATTTGAATGATCTCATCGGCTGCACAATGACTAACCTAGAATGATCTTCCGAGATATAAAAAAACAAAAAAAAAACAAATTCCGTTTCATCTCGAGAGCTACATGTGTGCATGATAACCACGTCGTCTTGTTTGTGTATTTGCAGATGCGGCCGCGTGATGTTTTGGTTGGTTTGTGAGCTGGAGGGCTGCAGCCCCATTTCCACAGTTTGCATCCAGAGAGTGTTTGATCTAAATCCAAGGTTGTGAGCTTCTCTGTTGGCCGTGGGGATGAAGGCCTCAGTGTCCCCCAGTCCCTTAATTCGTTGGCCATAAACACAGATTCTACACTGATAACAGCTGTCGGGTTGAATTTTGTAAAATTTTGCCTAAGATGGCTTGAATATTAATGAACCTGGTCTCTTTAAGTGGATTAGCAGCATTCACAGGACACGGAACATTTCCTCCTGTGGCTTTCAGGACTGGAGAAGAGGACCCACATGGCAGCTATAATCTATGGATTGCTACGAGCTGAGCTTACCGATTAACCTAGTCCGCGCTTGAAAATCTCATCGGGAACCCTCTCTGTGATTTAACCCCATCACAGCTGGCACATCTGTGTCTGCATTCGGCAGCACTGACTCCACAAACACCAGGTAGCTGTGTAATAACAGCCAAGTCACATACGGACAATAAATCATGGAGGTTTATCTCCAGATTTTTCAGAAATGATACTCAAAGTCACCAGACACCCCACAACAATCAATATTTTGTGTCCTTGCTAGAGGAGCTAAAACAGAGACTGAGAAAAAAAACAGATGTGAGGGTGAATTTATGGCAAAAGAGGTGACAAATATAGAAAGCCATAAACACTGGGAAATTTGAAATGGGCTTGGCTTTAAGGAGAAAATACATACCTAAAAAGAGTTTGAGGCTGGTGTGAGCCTCACAACCTTAAACAGAAAGATTCATAATCTCTTTACCCTGCATTACATGCACAAAGCATGCATTTCTGCATGATGATAGTATATTAAGAGATCTATGGAGGATCCACTGCATTACATGTATTAAATTAGGCTTGAAGGTTGTAAACATACAATGCTATACAACTGTACAACAATGTACAGCCTACTGTTGGAGATCGCAAACGTAAGATGGTTAAAGCATATTTATATGTTTTGTCTCTGTAGTTTTTCCTTTTAATTTTTGTTGTTTTTGTTGGAGGGAAATCTGTAATCAACCTCTCGAGTTTGCATCTAGCATTGCTCAAGGTGGTAATATCCGTTTTTGTTATCAGTTATACAACAAAACCGTTTAAATTTATACTTGGAAAACATTTGCTTTGTTTAAAAGAGTTTTGTGTTTGATCAATATGTACTGTTGTGCACCTTTTGCTCTGTTGATCTCTTGTCTCCACCTTTTCCTCGCCGCGTACAGGAAAAATGAAGAGGCCACAGTTTGCCTACAGACCCAGAATATAGACAAACAATGGAAAGTACAGCAAGCAGAAATAAACTAGCGTTGTCCTTAAAGCACCGTTAGAAACTGAGGCTTGTACTTTATAGCAGGTAATTGATGAATTGATTAAAAATACAGCATATTCTGAATTTTTAATTCTTCAGAGATTTATCTCGCTTAAATAAATTACAATCTTATAAAATATACATATATAAATCCCACAAGGAAGAAATTTGCACAGCCAATAAAAACAGTTAATTACTTCTAAATCAAGGTGGAATTGTAGCAGTCATTATAAAACATATGTAATCAAATATTACAGGAATTTCAAAAGTATGGATATATTTGTATATTATATAAATATTCGACTGTATATTTCTATTCATTTGCAATCATCTTCATATTGGAAAGACATGGCTTGTTTATGACAGCAGCCACAAGGTGACCCTGCTGGGACACCCCTTTCCCTCTCAGCCCCACTCAACAGGGAATTCATAGTCATATTGCAACGGAGCAGATTTAATGTAAAGCCCGGAGTGAGAGGAAGAAAGATGGCGGTGCCTCACAGTTTCCAGCTGCTCTTATTTGTTGCAGATTGAACCACGGCCAGCTGTGAGAGGAAGGAGGTAATTTAAGCACCTGCGGTGGATTGAAGACCTCTTGTTCCACTTCTATCACCCTCTCTTTTTCCCCCCTCGTCTTATTGCTCCTGCTCCCCTCCGTCGCTCTTTTGAGCTATTTCCCCTGCAGTGGTTATTCCTGTCCCTGTCCAACACAACAATTCCCATCTCATGAGCTGAAATGATATGTACCTTCATATATAGCAACGCAAAAGTAAATAGAGACTTGGTCCCGGCGTAGAGAGGTGCCACGGTGTGCGCCGGGAACATTCCCTGCTCTTGTCCGTCGGGAAGAAAGAAAATAAGAAATGTTTGAGAAATCGTCCCATGCCTTTCGCCGGCTGAGTTTTGGGCCGCCAATCTGCGGCCCAAAACTTTTCTGCTTTGCGGCGTGTCAGACAAAGGAAGGCAAAGTGTGAGTAGATGTGAGAGGCTTAAGTGACTGACACAGTGAGGGTGCTGCCGAGTGCCAACACTTTGAGGGTGATATTAAGAATGTGGGAGTATAAAAGTCACATTCAATGCGACGGGAGTATCAGAGAAGGGAACCGACTGTGGAAGAGAGTGCAAGAAATAATTAAGTGTACTTGAGCATGTACAGTGTGTATATTCTTGTGTGAGAGTGCACCTGCGCTGTCATGTACTGGCCGTTAATGTTAATGTATTCATATGCACGGAGTTCAACGAAAGCCTCCACATGATTAATGATGAATGCAATTTCTTTTTTTCATATACAATATTTTCCAAGAGAAAAAAATTAGTTATTGCACATAATCATTTCAAGAAGGAAACATAGTGTAAATTACAGAAATTTAGAGACAGATTATGCTTTGTGGTCCACACACGGAGGGAAAACAATCTGAAACAGATTACATTATATGCATTTGAATTGTATTTCACCAGGATGGGCTATATTTCTTTTCCTTGAATGCATTATTTTTTTTTTTTTTATCCCTGGTCCAGAAGTTCGAGAAATAAATCATTAGATCTATGCGTCATCTCTCCCAGACAGCACCCATCTGTGCTTCGATGGGTAACATTACATCCGTGAGTGCGTGTCAGTGGAGTCTGCTGTGTCTGTATTTGAGTGAGAGGGAGAAAGAGAGGGCGCGAGAAAGGAAAAAGCAAGGACGGAACATACTGCCAGTGAGCATGCACAGCTTGAGTGTATTTTTACAGGCTTCCCTTAACAGGGAAAAAGAGTCTGGATGCTGCTGGGTGTAAGTCGTGTCATTAAAAGTTTCGCAGGCACACTGGATAGCTGTCAGAGCCCATGCCAATTAGTGCCACTTTAGGTGTCAGTCTGGTAGGCAGGAGAGACGAAAGACGAGGCGGCTGAGAGGAGCACCACGAGAACCCTGCTGACTGAGCCTTCCTGCTCCACCGAGTGTCCTACACAGCTTCGGCTGTGCTTGATACAAACAGAAGCAGAAGCCTTTGTTTTGGTTTTTTGTTTTTTTTAAACACAGCACAATTTCCATTTTCATTCATATAAATCTATATATCTAACCTCAAACCCAAACAATTTTCTTACTCATTCTCCAGCTTTGAGATGCTTCTATTTTCTCTCTTGTGAGCATCATATTATCAAAGATGGAGAAAGTCTTTCTGTTGGATCTGAACAGACTGTCCTCACAGTCAAAACCATAACAGCAGTTGATGAATGAGTTGTGTCAATATGTTTTTTTTTGGTTTTTTTAATGTGGATAATGAAATCTAGTGGTGGTGGTAACTGAAGGGACAACTCATGTATATTTTGGTGTTGGGTTGACATGCAGCAAAACATACAAGTGGCCCAAAGAGAAGACCTACACCCATCCATCCATTTCCTGTACCGCTTGTTCCTGGTTAGGCCTTAATCCAGAGACAGTAAAACCAACACACCTCAATAAAAACCAGCCCAAATCTTACCCTCCGTAGAAATCATGTTAAAACCTTTAACCTATTATATATATGTTGAAGATAATAAGCACACAACTGCTTCGAATAAACAAAGTGAAAAGGTAAAGAGAGAACTTGGCTCCACAACTGAGGGAGACCCGCCCAATCTGGAAAGACTGGTCAGCACCGTGTACACCCATTTTCAAGTAGATCTACAATGGGACCTGACAAAAGCCAGACAAAATGAGTTCAGCTTTTAACATTTTGGCCGTGCCACTTTCTCCGGCGCAGATTCATGAGTCAGTCTCATGTAATTGATGTTGAATCTTGACCATTGACAGACATCAGATATATATCTAATTTGTTACCACGTGTGATTAAGGCCTGGGTCCAGTGTGCAAAAATTGAAAATGCAATGTTCACACCCTCACAAAACAGATTGGATATGGGTCATTTGTGAGCAGAAAATCGGAATTGGGTCACATTTGCCTACAGTATGAACATGGCCTTATAGTCCCCCATTCACCACAATCTTTTTGGACTGTGGGAGGAAACCCAAGTACCTGGAAAAACCCCAAACGTGTCCAGATAAAACGAGCAGGCTCCACACAGAAAGCCTCCCCCACCTCCCATTCAAATTATGTATAATAAAAAGTAAGTGCCATCCTTCTTGGTGTGTCTACATCAAACCAAGACTCTTTCATAAAAGTCTGTGCAAAGTGCAAAATCAGCAGACTTGCCTCTGAATACATATTTGCTTAAAAATCTTCAGAAAAGAATCTCACTATCTCAGTGTTCCCATCTAGGCATTACCATCTTTCGACTTCCCTACTTTTTCTATTTGGGTTTTTCATTGGAAACGGAGTGATGGCAATCTCACTTTCAGTGTGTCATTTCACGTCCCCGAGTTAAGGTCATGTTTCTGTTGTTAAGCACATTCAGCCGGTCCTGTGTGTATTTACCCTCTCCTCTTGTTTCCCTGAGTGAAGGTCATGTTTTCACTGTGAGGCACATTCTCTTTTTCCTGTTTTATTTCCACGTTTGTGTGTATGTGTGTGTGGTGTGTTTACCCTCTCCTCTCGTTTCAGGTGTCTTGACTTCCTGCCCCCATGTTGTACCTGTATGCTGATTACAGCTTCTGCCCAGATTGTCTCCATCTGTGTCTTGTTAACCTACCCTTCCCCAATTGTTTTTTTTTCTAATGCATTTAAGTGATTAGCTCAGTTGTTGTTTCCAGCTTGTCTTGTGCTTTTATCAAAGGCATTTGCTATTTTTCTTCCGAGCTTATTAGTTGTGTGATTCATGAGTTGCCCCTAATATGTTCATGTTTTCATAACGGCCAGCATTAGCAACATTTCTATAGGAATCAACTGCTACATCCTGAACTTGGCTCACTTGCTAATTTGTCCTCCCTCAAACATCATTATAGTACTTTTTTTTTTCTAAAGCATATAAAGTGAGTAGATTATGTTGGAGTTTTTTTTTTTTTTGAGTGAGGAGTCAGATTGATGAGGATTATCACTTCTTTTCAGAAAAAAAGGGGAATTACTGGATTGTCTGTTATTGCTGAATGAGGCTGAACCACATTATTCATATGCGGTTCAGGTGGTGAAACAGGTTGTCCTCCAAAATGACAGTTGGCAGTTTGAATCCCGTCTGTTGTGTCTCCTTTTAACAAACCAAATTACTGTAGGCTTTATGGAAGCTACCGTCCTGCCTTGTAGACATCTTTCACTATCTTCAGCTGTAACCACCTCTCAGATCTGTGCTTCATATTACAATTACAGCTACAAATCTGCCTTGTAAATGAAAGACAGCTGGTTGACTTCAATAAGATAAATCTGTTTGCACAAAATATGTCAGAACATGGGAATTAAGAATATACTTTAAGCTTGTAATTGTTGACATACGATTATCTTTGGGCTTTAGGATACACATCCACACAATATTACAATATTGTCATTATATTATATACGTAATGACATGGTTTGGTTGTTATTACTACAAGTATATTCTATTCTATGGTGTGGATTTAACAGCTAAATACAGGTGATGCCATAAAACCAGAGTGAAACTTATTGACCATTTATTTGTGACAACAGCTGGGCAGAAGCTGGTTCCAGTGGTCGGAGAGGTGAACTTGTAATTGGAAACGGTTTGCATATGGAAAAGTGTCACACTTTTATCAAATGTGTTGTAGTGATACCTGGAAATACTGCCACAAATAATTACTTTAGAGTCAATATAAATCATGTTGTTGAAGATGTTTCACTTGTAAACATGGTGCATAAAAGTGACTTTGTTTCCAGAGAAAAAAAAGCAATAGTTGCTAAGAAAGGAAGGTGACCATGAGATAAGTACATTTGCAACATGTCGGTGTACAGCTCGATGTCAAGCAAGGTTTGATTTAAAAAAAAATGTGAAATTCAATGTAGACCTATGTAATACTGCAATAACATTCCATGAAATGTTTATTTGTACATTGACAAGAAGTGATTTACACTTAGATAAAACCAGGGTGGTGGATTTCTCAACATGCATAATTAGTCACGCAGAGAAGCATTCAGAATTGGACTAAAATATTAACGCAATATATTCGATACAGTGCATTCCTGGATTATTTCCCACTGTGCGTTGAATCAAAAGCAAGGAAATAACACACTGTGTTTGTCCAGGAGGACCTACAATTCTTCACAGTGCAGCAAAATTTGATTCTGGGTTGTTGTTCTTCTCAGACGGGCAAAAGAATTATCAATATTTCATACAGTGTCAATCAAATACTTTCACAACACAGAAGTTCAGTCATCCCACTTATGTCTGCTTGAATGCACTTCATACATTCATTGTTAGTCCACAAACCGGTGTGCGTTTACTTTAATATTCCAATTACATCGATATTCAAATGAGGCTTTTGCATGCATCGAGCTGTTGGAGACTGCATCAGAGCACTACTGCAAATAAATTAGAATTTGGAATTGGAAGAAGAAAACGCAGTCAAAATCGAAGGCACAATACAGAAAATGTCTATAATAATAAAGTCTGCCAACAAAAGCAGTGGTGAGCCACAGCTTTATTTCCGTTATATATATTTTTTTCTGTTCTAATAAAAACAGCATGAAGATACACTTGAAAAAAAGTATTTTGTTTATTCTATGAAACTTCCATAGAGGGATATCTTTCATCTTGTTATTTGGTACAACATATTAGACCACAATAGACTTGACAAGTGTAGTGAAAGTGATTTTTGGGCATTGATGCAGATTAAAAAAGGAATACAAAAGAAATAATCCACTTTACAGAATATGTATAGATGAATGCCAAATTCAGGTTTGTGCATTTCTGTATTTTTCTCTTTATTTTGGAAATGTGGATTTTTTTTTTTCTCAAATGCTACTCATGCTTAAATGACTGTTGTGTTTATGATAAGAAAATCAGATGGCTTCGTAACATGGACACAATTCTAAACAATTGAAATGTCTTTATGGGTACTAAATCACATTAGGTGTTGTGTATCAACCAGAACAAACTCTTCCCAGTATTTTACAAGCTCTGGATCAAACATTCAATTTTCATGAAGACAAACGGATCGGATGTGATACTTCAGAATCCACATGTGTGTATGTACGCAATATCACATTTACACACACTTTATAAGCACAAAGCTGTAGAAGATCTGGCTCTTAGTAAAATTTTAGGCAAACTGACTCTGAATCTGATCCTAATTGGAGGAGACAAAAGTTTATTTTAGATTGAAGAAGAAAAAAAAAAAGAAAAGTTTGCCTCAGTCAAACATAAAATCCTAAGACAGAATATTACCACAAATAATGATCACTGCCAAAACGCTGCCCGGGTCACTGAAAGATTTATTAGTAGGCTTTATGATTTTTTAAACACTACACGGCGTGTCCTTCTGACTACAGTAACAAGGTGTACGATGAATTTGCGCTGTTCTACCAAATGCCCTATTTTGTTCTCCCTCTTGATGAGAGAGAACTCTCTCACATATGGAAGAAGAAACATGTGCACTGAGATATCGTTGTTGCAAACGGGGAGACTTGTGAATTAAGCAGCAAAACTTATTGCTATAATAAACTTTTAAGGGTCAAGCAGTCTTAACTTTCCACAACAAATATGTCCTTGTTTTTCTGGGTAAATGAGACGTTTGCAGCGGTAGAGTTCACTCCTGTCGAGGATGAACGAAATATTACACTAAACTGTCATCACCTGTCACCAGCAAGATGACACGGAATATTATCTACTGTTAAAGCCTGTCTCAGCGTGAAGACAATTAAATATTTAGGTTGTTGTTGTTGTTGTTGTGCAATACCCGTAAAAGTGCCAGCTTTTCTTCCACCTTGAAGAATATCAAATAGTTCCTTGCAATTGCGTGACATCTAGCCGTATTTCATAACGTGAAACTCTCAACTCTACTAAAGAGTCAAAGACGAACCCTTATCCGTGACCTGAGTTTATTCAATGACTTGAAGAAACTGTCATTAACACCGGTGGGGTGAGTAGGTGCCCCTGGTGGCCTTATTATATCCACCACGTTACAGACTTCATCTTAATCTCTTAATCTTAAAAATCTGTATTTTATTGGCATTTGTGGTTGCTGAAGGTACAAACATGTAGGGTAAAACAGTGAATTGTATCTGCTCTGGACTAATAATTATATATAAGGAGGATTATGTGGATTACTTTGGAACTGTATATTTTGCTTAAAGTTACATGGTACTAAAGGCTTTTGGCTACTTGTCAGTTTACCATGACACTACTAAAATTGTTACAATCACTGAAATCTAACTGCGAGCTAACTCTGCTGACTTAAGGTTGTCTGCAATCTGGATATTAGCCAACTGAACACTTTTCTAATCGAGCTGAATTTAAAATTGAGCTATTGCATTAATATTTCAAAGCTTCAGCTTCATGGAAATGTTTGAGAAACTCACAGAAGAACTTCCACCGGCAAACATTGTGGCTCTCCATCGATGCATAACCGGCCTAGTGCAGAGAGGTTACGAAACCCAGACACTCCTGGAACCAATTGGGCATTGTCTTTATTCCAATTATGCCAAGCCTTCTGGAGGTGTCACACAGATTTGTCCACAGGCTGTGTTGGTTAATTTGTACTCTACAGTTTGCGATACGATGAGAGACAAACTGAAACTGTGAGCGGTCTCATTAATTAAACTGCTTTCCAGCTGTCCACTTGCCTCAGAAGTTTCTTTGTGCAGCATATCAGAGGAGTCTATTGCAATGTGGCTCAAATCACAAGGTATCCTGTCAATGCTTTAGTTTTTTTTTTTTTTTTTTTTTTTAGTTTTCCATATAAATTGTGTCAATTCTTTCATCTCGCACTCGGTTGTAAATGCAGGTTTTCATACATTTTACAACTGATTTTTTTCTTTGTCTCCTCTGTGTGGAGTTGTGCTCATTTTGTTTCTGTTCTTTTATGAATACTTCTACAACGCTAACTAGCCATAATATATATGCATAAACACAGTTTCTGCCAGGGGATCATACTGTGTATCTTGAATGTAGATTACTGCAGGTACAATCAATTGCTGCTGTTAGAAAGAGTACACGCTGAGATTCCAAAACACAACCAGCTAACTTTAAATTGCTTCTTTCAAACCGCAAGAGTGAAAACACCTTTTGAAGACATCAGTAGTACTGCGACATTCATTCCAACATCAAGAGTCATCAGAGACAGTTTAGAAGCCATGCAATTAAAAAACAAAATTCATCTGAATTGAGGTTGAATTTGAATGATATATTAAAAAAAAAATTATAATAAAAAGCTGACATTCAGATACCAATTTGTTTAGAAAAACTAAATATTCGGGTCACCAAAAGAAGGTCTTCTGTTGTTACGCAAGGCATCAGAGTGAGTTGATTAGTCAGAAAGTGAAGTTTGGGCTTCGACACCGTTGAAACACAAGTTGAAAATCAAAGATTGTCATGTCTGACATGCTCCTATTTAAACCTCCAAATGTTAATTCTGCCAATAAATGGTGCACGTTTTATGTGCGTCTCTTTATTTTGTGTCATGGTGGACTAACAGGCAGGCCAATGGCAATATTGCAAAGCAGAGATTCATAGATAAGTACACATATTTTCATGTTTGTTAAACTTTTGAGCAAGTTTATATCAATAGTCAATAGAACATGTGCATTTCATTTGTAGCGCGTGGACATTGATGGCAGACCTGCACACGCACCTAAATATCATACCGATATGTGCAGATAATTACTGTAAAATGCAATCGTTGGGTTTTCTCTGCTCCTTTGATACAATAACCACTTCATCACTTTCAATGTAAAATCTCTCTTCCTGACTCAAAGTTTCCATGTACATACGATTGGATTTCCGTGGTTAGATTCATGCGTTATTGATCAGTTCTGTGTTTTTTGCGTTTGGCTGCCTGGCTCGACGTGTTCGAGTCAGATTGAACATATGCGACTGGTTTTATGTCCCTCCAGCTGGCTGCTGCAGTGACAAATTGATGGTAATTTTCAAACTTTATCAAAGTAGCACACACATACAAAAAAAAAAAAAAAAAAAAAAATCCAGACAGTGAGAAAGCCTCAGAGCATTTGCAACTCATTTAAAGTCACTTTGCATTAATGATAAACTGGACCAGTGTCACTGAAGTGACCTCCTCTGTGGATAGTCGTCACTGGCCGTCGTGCAGTGAGGTTAACGGGACAACCTCCACTAAAAAAACAAAAAAACCGAAAGGACGCTGAATTAAACATAACACATAGTTCATCACCATGAATACTGCTGAAAGTAATTAACTCTGAGCTGCTTAGCATCACATTTTTTAAAAGAAAATGTCCTGTCAAACGTACTGTTTGTTATTTGTCAATTTGGAAATCTCTGGGGTGTAAACATGAAGATGAAAAATCCCAATTTAAGCTTGCATGTTAACTTCAAATGGGAGGGGGCGGACCACAAAAACGGCGATTAGAGCTTAATTAGATATTAAGTGGGAACAATATACTGTATGCACCGTTGATAAAAAGGAAGCTGCGCTTGAATCAAGTCATGCTTGCGAATGGCAATGACTAGCTGAGCGTTATACATAAATCAGCGAGATAGCAACGGAGGAAGAGTTCTTGCATTAACTATGCAACGATGACTCAAGGACTGTGAATGATTGTTCCATGGATTTCCACTCATGTTCTATTTGAGTTAATGGTTTCATCTGTGTCACGAGATAATCAGCGGACGCTCGCACAATATGTTCGGTATCAGCTATTTGCGGCTTACGAGATAACTCAATGAGCAACATTCCCTCCTGTTAACGGAAAATATTATCTGGTCTGCATTAGTGTCAACTTTAAAACTTATTAAAAATATTTATATTAAAAATACTCCAGACATTTTTTTTGTCTGTCCAAATCCTTTTTAATTCCACATGGACAGTAGCTTTGGTGGTAGTCTTATTAAAACAAATGTAGCGTTCAAGTACATTTGATAGGCGAGTGTGTGAATGCCACTAAATGATTTTAACAACTTTATTTGGATTTCTATTGGACGTTAGCGGTTAATTTTCTGCTTCTCTTTTTGCAGTTTACTGAATTCGAGGTGATGACCACTATGACATACTTTAGCATGTAAGAACTCTCAATTTCTGCCGTCCTATAAAGCAGCCCATAAATGCCCTTTTTTTTGTTTTTTTAAAGAAACAGTGGCATGCAAGACTACTCTATTTAGTGATAATCCATCGATCGCATTTGCTAATTGATGTAATTTCTCGGTTAGCACTATTTGCCGCATCACGACCCGCCCTAATCTGCCTGTGATTGACTCGTCAGCCCTCATGCTGCGTGGGAAACATCAACATTAACCAATCAAATCAGTTAATACTGGCCCATCAGATGAGGGGCAGAGCAGGTTGGGTTATGGCTTCATCATCAAAAAACAATGCAGCTAATAAGCTGGTAGCATTTGCATTCAAACCTAAAGTTTATCTCTATCAGAAAAATATTGCAAATGGGATCTGCATAGGACAACAAAGAGGCAATCTGCAATATACCAGTAAAATAGAAAGCTAACAGTAAACGTAATTATAAAAATATAACAAATGTGGAATGCAGTTGGATTCACACAAAAAAACCCCATCAAAACATAGTATAAAACAGATATAGAGCTGATGTGCTAAGAGTTAGGTAATGGAAATAAATAAAATAAAAATAGTCTCCGTCTAACATTTGACCTTTACTGAAATCTACACATGAGTTTTGCTGCAGTGATGGAGTCATTTTATGTAGTTTTATTAGTAATTGTCGGAAACAACAGTAGTAACGAGATGAATAGCTGAATAAACCATGTAAAAATTCCTTACAGTGGTGAAACAATATGAGTGAAACTCTATTTACCATTTTCTATTTATGTGCTGGGCTGTTTAAATGCTTAATGGATTCTTGTCATCATGGCAACTTCATGAGTGTTTTCACAAAAAGCCAACATATTGTTGCACTGAACCTTTTCCTCCATTCAGTAAAAGGTTTCTTTTGTAATGGGAGAAGTAAAGAACAAGTGAGGGAGAAGAGGCAGAAAATCGTGACATTGTATAGCATCTTATTTTCATCTTATTGAGGCACTTTGCTGAGGGCAATGGCTCCACAGCAAATCAAGCAAAACTAAAGTACCAATGATTGAAGGGGCATTCAAGGTTGAACTTAATGCATCTGTGTTGTTCTCTTGTGGTCTACAAGGCCACTTTTGAATGGAAAATCGACTTTTCTAAGTTTTTGACCAAATCCATACCGGTATATTGACCATAAACAAAAAATGCATCTTTTCTTTTTTCATTTGCATTTTCAATCTCATTTGTCATTGTTTGACATGCAGAGATGACATTGAAACCCCACAACCGTGAGGCCATAATACTAAAGCACAATTGCAGCCCGTACACGATCTCCCCTACTTTATTTATTCCTTTATCTTAAGTTATGTCTCGGGCCTGGCAGAAGTGAAGACGAGCTCTGCACACCAACATGTTCTTTGACATAGTTTGTGCCATCCATTGTCAGATAAAGAAAAGTAAATGCATTTGATTCACTGTGACAGAATGAAATGCACACCAGGAGGAAGGATTAGTCTGATCCGCACCAACAAGAAAATTTAATGATCACAGGCATGGATATCAAATACAGAGCAGAAATCCCCCCCCCCCCCCCCTTTTTTTTTTT
>OMNM01037163.1:7894-27361 GCA_900302745.1 Parablennius parvicornis | reverse complement strand
GAGTCCTACCAGAGGGGGCGCCGTCAGGGAGGAGGGTGGTTTCTCCGCTCCACGCCGGGAAACGTTAGCGCGTCCTCTTGAGTGAAAAGGGAATGTAAACATACACGAGAGCATCTTTGGCAGAGTGTGAGGAGTCTCTTTGGAGGTAGCGGGTGACGGGGAGGGTGGGAGGACCTAGGAGGGAGTGTTAGTCCTGTTAGAGGCACTTCTGTGTTCCTGCGTTCGGGGGCCGGGGGAACAGTCCGCCTCCGCCTGGCTCTGGTCTGCTGTCCTGTCAGCAGCACGCCTCACAGCTGTCCTGTGTACAGTCCCTGCAAGCGGAGACGATCCCGAGTGCCCGTTTGAAGACGGATCTTCGCCGTCCCTCCAGAACGACCTGCTGAGGGAATCTGCACAGAGGAGGAGAGAATCAAAGAGCTGCTACAACTTTCTAAATGTTACCGTCTTTCTTCTTCAGCACCACAGTTCAACGCCTCAGATCTCTGGATGTCTAAAAATAAACTTTGCACCTTTTAAACCGGTGATTGATCTTCCGCCAAGCAAAAGACTAACGAGCACTTTGTAGGAAATGTTTGCAGCATCATGCAAACTCTGCAGTAGTTTGGTTGGTGCCGGCCGTTCCGCCGTCTTCTCCTCTGTGACCAGAGCAGAGGACGTCCACCGTGAACCTCTCCGTCAAGCCTCCATACATCTCCACAGAAAACGTCTGCTGGGTCAATGACTTCAGTAAATGGAACCTCACTGGGTTGCCAGTTCAGAAGAAAATCCCTCATCTGCAGAAGGAGTGAATCGATGACCTCAGCGTTCACACATCAGCCACGAGCCTCCTGAACTGCTGACACCGACACTTGCATCCAATCCATACGTTCACCACACGGTAATTAGACCCTCAAGGAAAAGTGGTGTCAGTGGCACCAGGATGAGTCTCCCTGAGATGTAAATATACTTTATTTATTTATTATTACTCTGTGGTAATTACTGAAGCTTTCATGTCCTACTTTTTTACTTTCTAAAGAAACAGCTGTTAAAGATTTAACAGTTAATATTAATAGTTATGTTCAAATTAGGGGTGGGACTTTAACGCATTCATTACAATTAATTAATCACAAGAAAATGATGAGCTCAAATTTTTAAACTTAATTAGTCACATTGCTTCATAAACAGCGAGGAACTGTTTATCATTGCACATTTTTTCCAGTACGCCGATGACACTGATGCACAAGTGACATCAGAGCTCAGCTAAAGGCTAAAGGCTAAAGGCTACCAAAATGGAGGACTGGGATGTTTTTTTTTTTTTTTACCATTTAAAAGGCTCCTGCATCCTCGTATTTAGAACCATAAGAACAAGAAGAAAGTTCACCAGGAGGGTCCAACAGAACATCATCATGTCTTCAGCAGGAGGAGCTGGACCAGGAGATGATGTCATGTTGTCCAGCAGGACTCCACAGTGCAGAACTTTCTTCTTGTTCTTATGGAGGATGAATTGGCCTGAAGCCAACACTGTTATTAAAAGTTCATCATGTCATTAAAACGCCACCTTTATTTAGATTTGTTACATTTTGGACAGAGATATTTTTAATTTCTTTTTCCACAGTTGTGACAAGTTGTTACTGTATTTTTGACTGTGTTTATTATTTGATTTATTAATCCACTAAAATCCATGTAGATATGAGAAGTGTTGCTTTTTAGGGTAAATATTGTTATGCACTTAAAGTGTGATTAATTTTGAATGATTAATTACAAAGCCCTACTTTATTTTGATTAATTTCTTTAATCAAGTCCTATCCTGGTTTAAATCTTTGAGCACAACCAGAGGTCGTAGAACAACTCCTTTACAAAACTTATTGTTGTTTTCATTGATTTTTGTTATTTTACAGAGGAAGTTGTCTCAAATATACTATTTTAACTAATCACTCAACATTTTCAACTCGCGTCAGATGATGGTCGACGGTAACCATGGAAACCAGTCGATCAGCCGGTTATACCCCAACCACGCCAGATCTTTACTTTTCACGTAAGTCAGCGAATACGCCAAACAAGTCGTTCTGCAACAAACGTGACAACAAATCACACAAAGACGGCGTCAACACTTTCAATGATCGCCAAGAAGGTCACATGATCAACTTGCACTTCCTGTGCACCGTACCGGTCGATCGTAACTGATCGTCTTGAGCATCGATTACTTGAGCGGATGCCAGACGAGAGCTTACAGTTATGACACGTTACGGCTTTGCGTCAGGAGGTGAATGTTTCTGGAGGTCTTACCGTTGGCGTAGTGCTCCGGGGGAGCGTGGCTGCTCAGCCTTTTGTCGTGCGAGCTGAGGAAGTCCGACGAGCCTCGGCTGCTAACGAGGCTCTCCGGTGCTGCTCCCCCGTGGTGGACCTGCTCGTTTACGCCCTCCTTGCCTCCCGGCAGACTTCTTTCCAGCGGGTCGTCGTCGCCCAGGTAGTTGTAAGGGCAGTATTCTCGCGTACGGGAGTAGATGTTTGCATTGTCGTAGCAGTCGGAGCAGATGACCAGCGAGCCTGCGCCACCTGTTAAGAGAGAACAAGCACCTCAGTCACGCCTCACTCGAGTCTGTTAAGTCTTTTCCAGACACGAGCTGCTTTTAGAGCTCGAGCCAGGGTGATGTGAGTGGTTGAGGAAAGTCTCGGAAACTGCTGATTACTCACCACATGAAACACGACCCAGCCAGACATACATGTTACAGAATATATAGAAAATCTCCTTTAAGCCTGTTCTGACCAATTTGTTGTTTCCAGACTGAACACAGTGGGAGACTAACAGTCATCTTGACTATTTCAATGATTGTACGAAAAAGCATAAAATTCTAATCCTTCAGAGCCCTCTGCACTTTAATGTGAACACATTAAAGGCTCGCTGAGAAATGACAAAAAAAAACAAAACAACCAACAAGACAAGGAGGCAGGAATTGAAAAATAAAGCTTGTGTGTTGACGACACTAACCTGCGGAGACTCCAGCGAGCCCCTCGCGAGGCTCCCCGGGGTGGAAGCTGCTCCGGCCGGTGAACAGAGAGCCGACTCTGCAGTGCAGCACGCCATTCCCTTCACTTTCCACCTCGCTGCCCGTGTCTCCATAACACACACCTGGGACAAAGAATAATTAGTCACCGTCTCATTTCAGCTGGGATCTGGTCCAGAACAACAGGCAGAAAATGGAACCCGATGGGCATGGAAATGTCTCAAATCATTCAATACTGAGAAGCACATTTGAGAGGCCCCCGTTTTATTCAAAGACACTGAAAACCTGATATTTTTGTTTCTTTTCATCTCGGCGGTGAGTCATTGGAGAGACGGCAGAGGAGGGAGAATGTATCCTTGTACGTTTGATTTCATGGAGACTCGTAATCCTTGAGATGTCTAAATCACAAGACGCTTCCTTCTGATCATAATTCTGACATCCACCAACCTATTAGAGCGGTTGATGTGAAAATAAAGTCAATGACCACCGGACACAAATTAAACTGGGGATGAGCTGCGAGACTGTGAACTAAGAAAAGAGCATTACTTTCACACTCTTCACATTTTGTTAACCCATGAGATTAAACACATCGTTGTCTTATTGTTACATGTACAACTAGAAAGAAAACCACTGAGAGCTCAGACCTCCTGATGGTGTTTTCAATGTTAAAATCTACCAACTTCAAAGTGCCGCCATGTCGTTAATCTGGATCAGAACCAGATGAAATCTGGTACAATTCAGGACAATGATCCTCCAAATAAAGATGTCAAAGTTCAAGAGAATCAAAACTAAATTCAGTGGTGAATGGGGTTTCCAATGTTAAGTTCCAGAATGTTTTACAAGTCAATCAGATATGATCTCCAAGAGAGGATTTTTTGAAAATTGGGTCAAGACATAGACAAGATGAAAGGTGTAAAAAGCACTGATGCAATATAAGCATACTATAAAGGTCAAATGTTGGTTTTTCAGTGTAGAATGTGGTAGAAGGTATTTTATGCTAAAAGCCTCTTCACTCACCATCGGTGCCTTTGTGGACGTATCCGTTGGAGAGCGGAGGCATGAGCTGCTGGTGGCTGCCGGCCTCAGAGTTACTGTAGCCCTCTGGGGGCTCTGACAACGTCCCCTGAGAGGACAGGTAGCTGGGGATGTCTGCCGGCAAATTCATCTCATCTGTGACAGAAACAGTTTAGAGGTCAACAGGTGTATCCTGAAGTCTCCCCACCAGCCACGGAGGCCGGGCGGCGCTCTGAACAGCCCGTGACCAACCTGTGTTGGTGATGCTGTAGTCCTCGCTCTTCCTGCGCATGTGGTAGATGACGATGACCCAGACCAGCGAGGTTCCCACCACGCAGCACACCACCACAATCACCACGATGCCCACGGTGGTCCAGCCGTCCTGCTCGTACCCGGTGCCCGTGTCGCAGTTGGGTGACGGGGAGACGCTCAGGTAGATGTGGCCCCGCTCCGTGCCCAGAGTGTTGGACATGATGCAGGTGTATTTCCCTGCGTCCGCCGGACCGGCATCCACGATGATGAGAAGTTGGTTGGCCGCGGCGAAGAAGTGGCGCTCCGTTAGGACCAGAGGTCCGTCGTCTTTGGTCCAGTTGAGACGTGGAGCCGGGCTGCCTCCAGCGATGCACTGCAGCACAGCGGTTTCACCGCGGGCCACCGTTCTGTCTTCCAGCGGCCTCATGAAGGATGGCGTTTCTGCAGAAGAGGGGCTTTTATTGATTTTTGATTTGTTGTTTAATCCCAGCAGCGTCTGGACGGGCGTGCGAGGTCAACTCTGCTTTAAAATATCTGCCTTTCAGTATTTATGTAGAAAGTTCCCTCACAGGCATCTTCATTTTGGCAGATTATTGATTTTATACAAACAAGGCTTAATCTAATTCTCACAAGCCTGTTCATTAACAACATTAATTAAAGACTTGTCGCAGAGACGCTCTACAGAATGATTTAAATATCCTACAAGGCCATGATAAAGCAAAGTTCGGGTTTTTTTGCACAGCATTAGTTAGAAACAGGCAAGACACCGAGCAGTGCATGTAGTCAGCAAAAGACGGAGTGGCCAATTCAGGCAGAGGCTTAGCTGAGTCGCCATGTAAATAAACAACAACAACAACACTGTAACAAACATGAATGGAAGTCCAGGTATGTGACTCACCCAGGACGGTTAGAGTCGCGTTAGCAGACAGACTCCCAGCTGCATTTTGAGCCGTGCAGCTGTACACGCCCATGTCTTCCGTCTTCACGTTGGCGATGAAAAAGATGTCGTCGTCCGGCATCACGTGCATCCTGCGCTCTCGGGCAGCAGGGAAGTCGGTGCCTCCGTCCTTCTGCCAAGCAATCTGTGGTGACGGGTGGCCTTCAGCAGCACACTCCAGCCTGGCCATGGTCCCGGTCCTGATGGTCAGGTCCATGGGAGTCTTCAGGAAGGAAGGCAGCTCTGCACAACAGAAGAGAGACATACGTGTTTTCACCACGGGATGAAATGTCTCCTCACTTTTTGCTAACAGGGGATTTATAATTTCTTTTTAGAACAAAGTGTGGTTACCATTCACAGTAAGCTTGGCCCTGTTGGAGTAGTTGGAGCCGAAGTGATTAGAGACCACGCACTGGTAGCGGCCCTCATCAGTGAAGTTGACATTGAGGAGGTGGAGCACAGTGCTATAAATCAGCTCTCCTTCCTGATAACGGGCGTAGTTTTGTACTTCTGCGTCGTACAGCACCTCCCCGTCCTTTCGCCACGCCGTGGTCATCGGCGAATCGCTGCTGCTGGAAGCAACGCAGCTCAGCGTCACGTTGATCCCCCGCAGTGACACCGACGTCTCGGGGTGAGTTGTGATCTGGGGCTTGGGGAAATCATCTGAGCAGGACAGTTTCAAAGTCAGCATATTTTCCTCTGAAAGACTTCCTGGAGACCAGTGAACTGAAGCGTGACCGACCAACAACTGAAATCAACTTCAAACAGGAACATTTTCAACACTTCTCGTTGTTTTTACAGATCGAAATTGTTCCAGACGGGGAACAACTACAAAAGAGAACTGACCGCAAACAAAGTCCTCCGGGCTGATGGACAGCACGTTGCGACCAAGTAGATTGGCAGGGTGAGCACACGCAGCAGAAACTGACCGCAGGAACTGGCTGTCCGTCAACCAGGGACCGAGCCACTGCATGTGACAGTCACACAGCAGGCTGCTCGTGTTCAGGACACTGACAACAAACAAGGACACACACACACACAAAAAAATCTATTCGTCAGTCCGTTTGCTTTATTAGCAAATGCACTGAAATCTACCAGAGTTGAATAGAATGAAATTAAAAAATAAAGCTTTGAAAGAAAAAAAACAAAACACGAAGGACCAGTGTGTTGAACTGTCAGAGGGCAGCTGAGGCCGCGGGGCGCCTGAGGACGTAAACGCTGTAAAAGCAGCTTTGTTTTAATGACCAAGTGTGATTCACAGAGGGCTCTGGTGGCTCTTACAATATTTACAATGTGTGGTATATCTCTCAAACAAAGCCTCGGACCTCCGAACCTAATAAAGAGCTGTTATTGGTAAACCTTTAAATGTTAATAACTCCTTTAGTCAAATAAACATTAGATATTTTTGGTCCAGAGCAAACAAATCAAAAATAAATAGGCAAGAGCAATGAAAACAATAAAATATCGGGTGGTTCAACATTTATGAGAGCTTTGTAATTAATTAATCACATTTTAATGGAAACACAATATTCAAAACAAGAACTAAAAAAAGAAAAAAGAACAACTTCACTGTTCAATGTTAGCTCAGGCATCAATATTAACAAGCCTCCAGATCACAAAAACTAAAGCAGCCAGAAGGAAAAAAAAATCACTGGATGTGTGAACATGTGTATTCTTCTTTTCTTTATATTGAGAACATGTGTATTCTTCCCAGGATATCCTCACAAATTCACAACTTTCAGACAACAACAAGTAAAGTCTATAAACACTGAAAAGCAATAAAAGGTCAAACAGTAGCTTGTGATTTCTTCGATCATTATTGAGATGGCGTGCAGAGGATGTAGAGGACTGAAGCTGCACAATGTTCATAATGAGGAATTATTGACCCAAGTGGTTGAATCTAGATGTTAAATTAAGATCAAACAGGAAAGTTTCAGACGGTTGTTTTTGAGGTGAACACAGACTTCATGATTTTCTTTTACTAAAGTGTTTGTTCACATGACCGATGTAAAGTGATGACTTATCGAACTGATACGATTGTAAATATTGGTAACGTAAAGAAACATTCTCAGGTGTACTGAGTGTAATACTGAGTCACTGAGTCACGCTTCCCCAGAAACCTTGTTAACATTTATTAAAATAAAAATGAGTGTGTGACTCTACTTTTTCTTAAGCGTGTTTCCACGGCCGGTCTTATCTGACTCATATTTGGATTTCGCAACAATTTGGTACAAAGTTATTTTTTTTCTTCCCAAAAACATAATCTGAAAAAAAAGAACGAGAGATTGCAGTTCTCTGTTGGAAAAACCCAGATGCTTTCTTGGCCACGCAATCTCAACAGTGGCAGCCTGTAAAGCACAGCTTTCTAAGAAATGTGATTTCACTCACAATAAGAGGGATGGATTGTGACCCTGCATGACAAAGATCTGCTGTTCAGCTCTGGGTGTCAGCGTGTCTGCTGAAGCACAAATTATTTACATTGTCCTTAAATGTTTGGTCATTTTTTAGTGAGGAAGACGGTTTAAGCACATTTTGACACCTTTGTTTTCTAATAGTAGTAAATCTGCAGCAGGACTAATTCCTCTATTATTTCAGTTCCAGTGGAGATGGGGTTTTAGTAGGTCATCGCTTTCGGGTCACTCATAAGATGGATTAATCAAAACCTCCAAAAAGGCAAGACGTGCTACATTTCTACTGATTATCGTCAGAAGACGCATGTGAAGTGGATGCGGCTGTAACAGAACTGCTGAATCGCAGCATTTGAGAAATTCCTGGCTTCACTGAAATGAAAGGGTTATCTGAGATGTTTCTAAACCTCTGTAGCAACAAGTGGTGGCGGAGTAAGAAGCTGTAGATCTAATGCAGATTACTTCAGACTACTAGTTCCATCATCTCTGCTTCTTAAACAAACATGAAAGACACCATGCCAGTATAGAATAAACTGCCTTCTATGTTTTGCTGTGGGAGTGAGAAGGTGCATTTACTTACAATACTTTTAACTTCATATGTGACAAAGCCTCAGGGTGAATTGACATGATTCCATTCTTGCTGAGGTCCCTGCAGAGGACAGGAACATTGTTTAGCTACAGCTGCAATGTGATTTGATTAAAAAGGAACCCTCCTTCACAGGCACAGGTAACACAGTGGTAACACATGCCCCCACCCGCTATCTCCAATCAGTCAACTGAGGACAACAACGGGTCCTACGGAGACAGACATGGCCGTGCGGAGAGACGGAGTAGTGTTTTGGTTTTACTCACAGGTGCTCCAGCTCCTCCAGGCCGTCGAAGGCTTTCTTGGTGATTGATTTTATTTTGTTCTGCTGGAGGATTCTGAAAAATAATAACATCAAAAATGATGCTGAGTAAGACGTTATCGGCTACAAAACCTGCTCCTGGGTCACATTTTACTGCTCACTGGAAGCTCTGTCAGCATCGTTTGCTAAATTAAAACATCTGACCCAGCTTTCAGGGTCAGACCACAGCCCTGGCTGATGAGCACATGCTTTATTTGTCTAACTGCAGGACAGTTTAACAACAAATAAAAAACTAAATAACTGTTTCCATCTATTTCTGGGCAAAATCAGAGGATCCTCACAGTGTATTCAGCTTCTTCATTCCATCAAAAACACCAATAGAGTCTTCAATGGCCCAGGAGATTTCATTATTGCGGATATCTCTGAAAAACAAAGACACTCTCATTAGATGTTGAGCAGAGGCCATCCATCCTGCAGATCTCCACACTTCTCTGGCAGAGACCACAGAGACGGCACACACAGCTCTCCAGAACAGCCTTGTTCAGAAGACTAACAATCTGAGACAGGATTCTAGTGTATAGTGGCACAGTGGGACGCTCCTGCAGTTCTGATGAGGGGAAACAATTGGCTCGGTTTAGCAAAACTCAGAGGAAACTCAGAGAGGCCTTGTGTTTACAGGATGGGTCATGGGCCCTTTTGTTTCCCCTTCCTCATGCCCGGCCACCTCTGAAAGACGTTCAGAACCCTCTGATTCCCCTCTCCTATTAGAGCTTCTAGGAGGAGTCTGACATCCCAAATATGACCCCTTTCTCTTCCCAGCTTAGCGGCTGTGACAGAGATCTGTGCAGCAAATAATGAGTTCAGAACTTCAACACTTTCAACACACAGATCAACGTTTGCTGAAGAAGACTTACTTGCTTAATTAGGCTGACAGTCTGACTTTGACCTTTGCAAAGCTTTCACAGAGTTCCAACTGAAGAACATTATTATTTTTCTTTTCATGCAGTATCAGAATAACCTCAAAGTGATGAGTAGAACATGAGGAACATGTTGTAAATCTGCCCAGCCTTCCATTTTTTTTATTTTCTTTTTCTTATATATAAAAAGACTATTCTTAATCTGAAAACTGACACAACACATCATAAACTCCAGATTCAAGCTTTACTTGTCCTCAACACAGCACCGGGACTGACATAAACTTACTGGACAGAAGAAATCTCCAGAAGATGAGACATTTAAGTGCTGTTAGGGCTGTCAAGCAAAGTGCAATTTAAATATCACCGTGTGCTTGTGGAGTTTTAGTACAATCACATGAGAAATATCAACAAGGCTACAAAAGAAGAGAATGAACACGACCAAGACCAGGCTGAGTAGGAAGTTAAAATCCATTTTAAGAAGGTCCAGAACATGGTAATACTTTGGATCCAGGTACGACGAAGAGAGATGTGATGTGTGAAAGCTGCACAGCTCAAGTGGCCACGTTCCAACCAACACTTAGGACAGCTCAGAGAAGGTGTGGAGAACACATGCCAGAGAAAAACAAGCCAAGTGACAAGTGGAAGCCACCAGAGCTTCAAAAACAAAGTGCAATCACGTTTACATCTGAAAGCGTTGCAGCAAACCTCAAACTGGGGCCAAAATATACAGTTAGTCTGAGAACACAATGGATAGAAAGGTTTTTAATTCAATCAGAATACCTGAAAGGTTTACCAAAAAGCTTTTCAGAATCCTCACTGGATCATGTAAACCTGTTCAGTTTAACAACATTGTCACCTTGCTGCCAAGTCATATTTGGAGGAAATAACTTGAGTTATTCTCTGTGTTCCATGAAAGCTCGAAGAAGACTCAAACCAGCATTTATTTATTAACTGCAATATCGTGAACGACAACACAATCACACACTTTTATCAGATGTTAAGCACTGGCTGGCAACTCATCCGTTCATCTTATCTGTGAAATGTTTCTACATGTTCTACAAAGAAAAGTAATTATTTAACGTCTCTTTAAGGAAAAGAAAATAATCCGTTCAGGACTAAGACTTTTCACCAGGCGGTCAATATAGACTCACTTGTTTCTTCTGTGGGTAAACCTATCTGATATATAGATTTCTCAAGCTGGCAAGTCATTTACAGCCAACCCATAGGAGATCGTGAGACAGGAAGTAACAATCAAGAAAACTGAAGGAACGATTAAAAACACGTGAAATGAAATGACCCCCAACCATTCAAATAATAAAGATCATCACATAACAAGGGTTCATTTAAAACAATGCTTTCCACCATTTTTGTCTAACCAACTAGGACTTTTTGGCACTAAAAATGATATTAAAAGTGAAACAAACACAAAGCACGGAAGTGGGAAGCCTTCATGACAAAGCACGGAGCCCAGAACAGGCTGGAGGTACAACACTCGTTATTTCAGACGGATGGTTGCACTCACAGTGAACGCAGACTTGCCAGGCCGCTGAACACTCCCTCTCCCAAATGGCTGATGGAGTTTTCTCCCAAGTTTAAGCTTTCCAGGAGACCCAATCCTACGAAGGCAGTCTCCTCCAGTCGAGTCAGGTGATTGTAGGACAAGTCTCTGCACAAAACAACAGCAGCAAATATTTTAAGACTCAACACAAGTTTATCATCGCGAAGAAACTTCCTGTTCAGAGGAGACTTCTTGAGAAGAGACGACTTTCACAGACATGAAGATTTACACAGTGCGTCGGCTGCAGGCGAGAGCCGACTGAATCAGCTGCACACACTGCAGGAAGATATCAGTAACTCCTCAGAACACACACAGACCCGGCTTCAGAGCCCGGGGCTGATGAAAGAAGCCGGGGTCTCTTTGCTACCAAGCAAACAGACTCACAGTTCCTCCAGTTTTTGGCAGAACTCCCAGGCGTCTGGTCGGATGATGCCAACAGCATTCTGGCTGACCCGCAGGATACGCAGCATGCGCAGGCCGTACAGCCAACCTTTGTTAACCTCGGTTAAGTTGTTGTGCTCCAGCTCTCTGAGACAAAAATAGAGGAAATAAAACGATACAACAACTTTGGAATTAGGACAAATTCGTTCTGATGATCGTGACTGATAGTCATCTAAAAAGATGGTGATTCATTAAAATGAGATGTTTTGGACAGAATGAAACATTTTAACAAGCGCGCAATCTTTCTACATCTCCTTTCAATACAATGACTTATCACAACTACTGACAAACACAGAACTAACTGTGATCAATGCACTTACAGCTCTTCAATATTGTTTAGTCCAAAAAAGGCTCCATCCATGAGTTTTGTGATGCTGTTCCTTTGCATCTTTAGTGACTTCAATGAATCCATCCCTTTGAACGTCAGGCTGTCCACTATCTTAATCTTGTTTCGCTTCAGCTCACTGAAACCAGAAAAGAGATATATATACATATAGGGACATTTGAATTCGTCTTCACAACAGAAAAACATTTAAATCTGAACTTCACTTTGTACCAAAAGCACGTCTCGTGATACTTACAGGAACTGGAGCTGTGGAAGTCTGAAGACTTTGGATGGCAGCACAGCTAATCGGTTCCTGTTCAGCCTCAGTACCAGCAGGGAGCTGGAGATGTTTTCAAAGCAGCCGGGCTCCAGGACACTGATCCTGTTGTTACTCAGATTTCTATCAAATAAACCAGCAGACATATTAGCAGCATCACTAGGGGTGAGTATAAATATATATATATATATATATATCTCACTGGTATAGCAGCTATTGGATATATATTGACACTGCCAGGTATTCTAAAATCTGATTTATTTTTCTTTCATGAAGACAAACTGGTCAGAATAAGACTTTTCTTTTTAAGCCACTCCAAATGTCCATATCTGTTTTGCTCCATTATCTTGTTCTTATACTATTAGCAGTGGGGAAATAATCATCTCCCTGAACATTAAAGCAGTTTGTTTGAACAGGAAGTAGTGACTTACAGATATTTCAGCTGCATGGATGGGAAGGATCCAACCTTGAGCTCGGAGATGGAGTTGGATGTGAGGTCCAAGGCCTCCAGGGAAACATACGGTTGAAGCTGCTGCATTGACAGCTCAGAGATGCGATTGTGGACTCTGAGTCAGCCCGAACACAATGATACATTAGTTTTCACAATTACACTATTGACTACAATGGTAGTCCCTAATAATCCCTTATTGCCTGTGGCTCGCTAAAATCTCATCATGACTCACCACATTGATTAAAAATACATTATCTGTAATGGTGCGAGGCTGATGTTCTGGTGTCAGTTCAAGTGCAAAAGAAAACAGATAATGTATGAAAAGCTCTAGAATTCAATATCTTTTAATATCACAGAAATGTCAGAGTCATGTTCACATCTTCTCAGCTCTTAAGAACAGCTGAACACGTCGAATAATTTGAAACAACACAAAATGTACACGAGGTCAAATTCAAGTGAACTTGGGGAGCCAATCAGAATAAATTCTGCATGTACTGAAATTGCCTGACTTAGGCCACGTTTACACGTACCTGGGTTAAAAAATACAAAAAAAAAAAAAAAACACAAATGTTTCCCCCTCAACGTGTTAAAAAATCCCTTCGTTTACACATGGTCGTTTACAAAATAAAAGCCTTTACACACCCTCATATCCACCTGGTTCAGAGCGACTATGAGCATCCACACCTGTAGGGGGCAGTGTAACAAGAAGCACCAATGGCAGGAAGCGAAGGTCGTTGTTTGGACCGACGTAACGAAGCGTTTGTGATTGTAAATGTAAAGACGTTTGTGCAAACATAAAACCGAGCGCTGCCCTACCTGGATCCATTATCAGAGCTAGACTGTAAACGCCGGTCGCACACTGAGGACGCACACGATGCTGACGGCCATGTTGTGACGTCACTATCCGCCTATCAGGCTTCACAAGCCACCAGAGACCGGTTCATTGTCCAGATCTCCACTGTGGCTCCAGGAATCGTTGTTTAAGGTGGGTCGTAGCTGGTTTATGTGTAAAAGAAAGGCCCAAACGTGGTGGAGTGTGACTGCCTGTTTAAAAGATCCAGGTCCGTGTAAACGTGGCCTTAAACAGAGGTCGACCTAAATTCTGAAATCCAAGCGTTTGAGGAGAATGTAAAAGATTCTGTACTTACAATGAAAGTGAAGTGATGTTTGGAGAAGCGTCTCCCAGGAAAGGAAGAACAGACAGCTCATTGTGGTTCAGGGTGCTGAAATGTCATTAAACATGATTCAGTGAGAACAAAGCTGATACCGCTTTTTACAAAAATACAAGAAATATAGACGAAATCTACTCAGGATTACAATGAATTTCTACTTAATTGCTGCTGGTATATTAGATGTACACAAGTCAACCTATCAGAAACAAGGCCAGCGACTAAAACCGTCACAATGAGGCGACAACGTGCATTTGGTTTGAGCTCTTAAAGACAATGCGACTTAGCTATTAGGACAAAATCAGAGAGGCTAATCACTGACAAGATAAAATTAATAATAACCTTTATTTATATAGCACCTGTCATACACAACGTACAGTCCACAGTGCTTCAGAAGACGTATTAACAGAGGCTCAGACACAAACTGAACTATACCCATAGAGTAGTAAATATAAGTATATCAATTTGAATAAAAATACTAAATAAGAAGTAGTCAAATTTAAATATAATGTTTTGGTACACTAAAGATCAAATTCCATCCAATAAACAATTCCCATACTTTAATGAAATATTTTTAATGGCAGATAAAGAACGAATACAATATTTCTAAATGACCTACAGTGTTTCACTGACACAAATGTCATCAAATCAGTTTTGTCCGTTTTTAAAATAAATGTGCAAGTTGATGAAGTTTGCCTGGATAATCAATGTTCTTAAAAATGTACTTTAATTCAGTGTCACTGGAACCAACCCTGGATTTTAGATTCGCTTTAGAATCACTAGCAGTGGCATGTTGACCACCGTCCACCTCAGTCCTACGGTCCTACAGACAAAACCTTTCAGGCGATCGTCACACGGGACGATCAAGTGATTTAAATCAGGGGTGTGGAACTCAGATCCTGGAGGGCCGAAGGTCTGCATGTTCTCTCCGTCTCCTGCTTCAGCACAGCTGATCGTAATGAGCGGCTCCTTCCCAGACTCTCTGCTGAGGCACCGTGACATTCTGCTGTGTGGAAGCAGGGACACATGGAGAGCACGCAGAGCTTCGGGCCCTCCGGGATCTGGGTTCTCCACCCCTGACTTGAAGGGTGTTTCTTGTGTTGTTGTGGCTCACAGCTTCAATCAGTGCGACGGGAACTTCCGCGCGTCGTCCAGCTGTGTACTTACACTTGGCTGATCCCGTCCGGAGGGTCCAGGGCAGCGGTGGAAAGCCGTCTCCTGGTGCACTCCATGACATAAGCCCCATCCTGTCCCCGTGCACAGGAGCAAGCGACAGGACAGGATTCCCCGGCCCAGGCACCTGAACTGAGCAGCATGAAGACCACGGCCGAGGGAATGGGCCAGCCCTCCGCCATTTTGAATGTCTCCCCACCGAGAGGCGGCTACGTGGCTAGCTAGCTCGCTACACTGGCACGTTACTCGAACAGTTACGAGACCACCAGACCTCCCCCGCCGCGTCTCATTACTCGAGCGAGCACATGATTCGGGTTTGTATCGTCATAACTCCGTTGTGGAACGGGAAACGGAGTTTTGTCCGAGTTGCGGGAGGCATCCCAGCAGAGGTTTTCCTCCTCTTCTTCTTCCCACAGCTTGGAATTTCTTCCGCTCCAGTCAGACAAACCTCCCGGAGCAGCGAGGCTCGCTCGCCGCTTCACAACAACACGAGGGTGGTTTTAATGCCACGCGTGGCTGGCGTGACGACCCGCGGTAACTTGTTGAACGTTCTCGTTCCTCAAACCATCCGTACTTACTGTTAATTTAAATACATTTCCCAGTTCGACTGTCCCGAAAGAACAACAAAGCGCCGTGACTTGATGTCATAGGATCCCTCGAATCCTGCTCTTTCCAGCATGTTTACAGTGATCCCATTGGTCAATGCACATGCCTGTCAAAGATTTATGCCGCTCTGATTGGATCCCAGTCAAAACATCTTTTCCCGACAGACAGCACTAAGCACAAGAAAAGTTTCTGCAATAGGAAAAATTATTTTAAGATGAAATTAAAAAAATAAAAAAAAAATACAATCACATTCCAACCAAATGCAATTTGTTTACTTTAGTTTAAGTTTGAATGTTTTGTTGTGTTGGTGGGCTTTTCTAGTGTGACAAGTCTTCTTCAGGGCATTCTTTCAAGGCTGATGATCAAACTACAGATTAAATGACTGATTGATCGCACTTACTAAACCCCTCACATTATGAGGGATACATGTTAACATATGTTGGAATCCATCAACAATAAAGAGCATACGTTTTTTTCCCAATCTAGTTACATGCTATGAGTGTGAATTATATATTGCCAATCTTAGTCCTACTTCTGGGATCAAGCTTAATCTGTCTCTCACCCTCCCTGCGACAATAACGGTTAATTCAGAGATTTCATTTTATTTTATTTTAATGACACAATTATTTAAATTCTTCACTTTTTTTTTTTTTTTTTTGTTATCACGATTCAGCCGTATAAAAAACTCAGTAGATCAGAATAAATTATGCAGGAACAGATATTTACCAGAAACCCTTATTATTTCCTGCAGCTCCGTCTGCTTTTCCTTCTGCTTGACATGTTTTGTAAAAAAAGATCCACACCCTGCTTTGAAAACTATGCAGAGAGTTCAACGCAGTCCGAACTGAGTCCCAGTTGTATTATTCTGATTGAGAAAAGTATTGACATTGTTTAGAAAACCTTTAATACAATTAAAATATTGTTAATGGAAAGACGTATATAATTCAACTAGGAGCAATAACATATGCAGTGAATCTGATTTGTCTTAGAATGTATAGCATCTGATTTATATTTTTGAAAGTTGACTTGAATCCTGACGGCAAAATAAGACTAACAATTTGACACGTTGTTTTCTCTAAGTATAGAAAACTGAAAATTCAAAGTTCTTAAGTTTATCTGGAAATCTGTGTTGAAAGTATGAAATCAAGAGATATTTTTAGACTGTGACACTGTATTGTCCTTCATAACACAATTGTGTCACGTCACAGTGGACAAACTACCACTCAGAGGTGGACGGGATTTATAATCCAGAGAGTGTGTTGCTAATCTGAAGATTTAACTAACAAATGGTTACACCCTCTTTCTTTTTTCTTACTGATGGAACAAAAACAGGTTTTATGTAAGAAGAGTTTTGTCACTCCTACTTCAAATGTCACTCATTATAGTTTATGACTGAAACAAATAAGAGGAACAGACCTTACCGGTTCACTCGGTCGTACGGTAGTACGGCAACCTTCTACAGAACTCTTACGTTGTTGGTGTTTTTTTTTTTTTTGTTTTTTACATTGATTCAGCTTCTAATTGTGCTTCTTTTTCACACCAGAGGATAAAATGGTTTATCAACGAACGTGTCGTCTTGATACTGAAAATGTGCAGAAAGTTGTCTGCGTGTTTGGCACCACTTTGAAGGTGAACCTCAACAGGTAAGCTCTTTAGTCGCACAGAACTGCTCCTCTTGTCAAATGTTTCCTGAGGATATTATGGTGGAATGCGTCTGAGTAAATCTTTTGTTGATATATTAGTTTCTGAATAAGAAACACAGCTTCCATATTTCACGTGAAACATCAAAGGAGAAGTCAACAGGAGAGATCAACTTCTTTCACTGGAATGTTGCAGACGATATCAACCTCACTGTTGTTGACATAATTGTTAACATATATGTAATATAATAAATGAAAACATGTCATTAATAGGAGGATGAAAATAATACATTACGAAACAATTTGTGTGCAAACATTAAAATAAGTACATTTGGATGGACCGACATCTGTAATTATCATGACGATACAGAGTCTTTATCTTTTGATTCCAATCACGATGAAGTCTGTTCACGCTATTCTGAGCTGTACCGATTAGAATATAAACAAGACTGAAACATTACATTGGGATTATTGTTTGGTGTGGTGAGTTTTCCGCAAAGTAATGAGATGTTTGATACGTATTCTCTTTTTTGGAATTGTGGAATGTGATTGATGTTTAATATAGACAGTCTGATTACAACTCTGTGAAACAGTTTACTTAAGGATCTTGTAATTATTGCACACAGAGGACGGTGTCGTCCAAACCAACATTCTGGAATACTTTGATGTTGGTACAGTTTGTGATAAATAGATACGTCTTGCTTTTGAATCCGTGACACATGGGAAAAGGGACCTGTGGGATTAAACCAGGGCTGAACTGGCTGAAGCATAACCGGCTTTTCAAACGGTCACTCCAATTCCTCCAATAATTACAATCTTTTTCACTTTGGAGAACGTGAAAACACATTTCAGGGAGGAAAAAGCATTTTGCTGTTCAGCCATTCTCCTGTGATATGTATTTTCCGCATGTTGATGTCACGACAATGATAAATTTGGAGTTTCAAAGTTGTGTATTGTGTTTGTCAGAATTCAGACGCAGCATATTTAATTGAAAGAACACAGTCCAGCCTATTTCCTTAAGATGTGCCCAAACATGCATGCATACCTGATTTTTGTTTTCTTCTTCTTTAAAGTGAAATTATCTTTCTGTAAAATGATTTTTCTTCCGCTGCGGGTACTTTGTCTTCTTTGCATTTCAAACCCGAATTCTTTTTTTTTTTTGGCACCATATACTTGACAATCTCCTCGGAGGTACAGTACGAACAGAAAGGCAGCGATTGTCAGTGCCATGACTTTATGGCCCTCACTTGCTCATCAAGATCTCTCAAAGTCACTTGCCTGAGGGACAAATTAAGTTTCATCTTGTTGAAATGCTTTTGGATTGAGTAAAGCCAACAGATGCCTCCAGATATAAACCGATTAAAGGTTTGACATTTAATCCATTTGACTGTACCACAAAATAAACAGGTTCACTTCAAGTCATTTTGCCCCTCCTACTTCGACATCCTCAAAAATTCAGGCCGAGACACATTCAAACATCAGATGAACACTTTACCTGTCAAAGAAGACGGAAGACGGAGGTTCCTCCCGTCAGTCCGCTTGCAGCTTATCTTCTAGTGGAGATGGCAAATCAAAGAACACATCGCCTCGACACAGAGAAAACTCTGAGGGTTCTCCATGTTGTTGGCACTTCTTTGAAAGTGAACCTGCCCAGGTAAGATCAATTCAGAGACGCCGCAAAGACTTTGACACAAGTCACTCTGCTCAATACCAAGATAATGCATGAAAATGTCTTAACGCGACCACAATGTGGAAATCATGTTGAGCTGTGTGTGTGCATGTGTGTGTGTGTGTACCTGTACGGTATTTTTAAACTTCATTAATCCATAATCTCCATTGAGGAAATTCATTTTTTTCCTCCCACATAAACTCATCTCCAGGAGGCCAAGGTGCAGCCACATTATGGCGCTTTGGCAGCCGATCGGGGTCAAAGGTCTTGCTCAGGGACCCACAGTAGAAACAGGTCAGCTCTGGGATTCACACCCAGTCTGCTTCTCTAACCTCTGGGCCACCACTGCTCCACCACTGAATTAGAATAAATCTGAAATTTGGCAAGTTGGACCTTCAAATCCATTATATTAGATTCATAGTTGAGATTTTTATCATAATTTCATATTATTTCAATTTAGTTTCCAGCAATAATACAAGAGCTCATACACTGACAGTAACTGCAAAATATTCCAATCAGCTGTTGAAATGTGCAGCACTGAGGACTCACACAGCCTGATGGGGAGAGAAGAGGCTTCAGGTCAGGACACATTAAACTGAGTGTGGGACAAATAATGTGTCCAGGTGAAGAAGAGTAAGATCCACTTTTACAAATCCAAAAATCCATTTGATTTCAAGGCTGTCAGAGATGGAGCTGCAATTCACAGGACAATGTAGATGCACACACACACACACACACACACACACACACACACACCACACACACACACACACACACACACACACACACACACACACA
>OMNM01037162.1:0-10056 GCA_900302745.1 Parablennius parvicornis | reverse complement strand
TCTTTCTTCTCATTTTACTTGAATTGTAAGAAGTTTGCGTTGTTGGCCTGTCGGGGGTTTATTGGAGGATTGTGTCTGGGTTTTTTTGCTGCACATTTCGGATGTGGAAACTTTCAGCTATAGTCTTGATTCATTTGTGTCCCTCTCATTTCACATTCAGCAGCAATAAAAGAGGTCCGCAGCTCCGTTCACCTCCGTTCCTCTACCGGCGGCGAACCTTCATCTTTTTAACTGTCAGTTCCTCTCTTCTCATTCTCGTTCTCGGTTTTGTAAGAAAAGATAACAATCTGACCACCTCCTCCACCTCGCAGCTCGTTCACCGTGTTCCTTCTCCTCAAAGTCTCCATTATGGTCCCACTTCTTTCTGTCTCTTTCTTTTTTCATTTCTCGCCGCCTCGCCGCAGACCCATTCCTCAGCCTCGCCACGGACTCATCAATATTAATGAGTGATCAATACTGGCCTGCTCCCTCGCCGCGCAGGCTTTACTCCGCGTCTGTTTATGTTACATACGTGGCGTCGCGTGTTTATCTCGGCCCGGCGAGGTCATTAAAGCTTCAGCGTTTTAATTAGCGAGGCTTTAATTGAGACCCTGAAATGAGAAGATAAGACGAGTTTCCTTTCAAGCAGCAGCTCTGAATGTCGCCATTATGACATTATGGGGTGCAGCTTTTTTTATTTTTTTTCCCTTTATTTTGATGCTATCTGGTATTTTAATACATTCATGGAGTCGCAATAATGATGTGGCGGTAATACACGGAAGCGGGAGTTGTGTCGACTTTCCTAATTAAACGTTCGAATCATCCAGGGAGTTCAACCACTGCGGTTGTTTAGCTCTTGTTTAGCTCGTCCGCCACGTTTTCACGCAACTGCCACTTAGCTTGGACCAGCCGCAATAATTCAGCATTCTTGTTGGCGTGCTAATTAGCTCTCTCCCTCGAAAATATCCTTCACTTCCACAGTAAATATAATACAATTAAAATTTCTTTTGTTCAGCGATTACTAATGCAGCTATAATATAATGATTGATTTTGGAGTTTTGTTCTGTGTTGAAATCAAAGGTGGAAGTATTGATCGTCTCAGCCTCCTCTTGCTTTTTCTAGGTTTTCATCCATAAACAGTGGTGTAAATGCCATTTATCAGAATCTTTGTGGAACAATCCGCCCTCCACCCAGGACCTGACATTTTCAGAATGACATTAATTAGTCGTGGTTATGCAAGGAAAACTGTAACAGGAGAAAGAAAAAAAAACCTGGAAAATGAACAGTGGAATAAAAAAATGTAGAAATGAGTTTTCCTCAACTCGTCTGATGGTCGATCCTTTTACAGGATACTTTTATTTCTAAAGGAAAAACAAGTTTCGACATATATTTTTGCGTGATGTGCAGTGCACATTGTTATTGGTCGTCTTCTTGAGCGTGTGCAGAAGAACCGTGGTGAGCATGTGCAGTAACTTATGTTTGGGTCGGAGCGTCTTGGTAAAAAAAAAAACCTTTCAACTGCACAAAATGTGCCGGGACTTAATGGAGCGGTTCAGCAAAGCAGACCCAGACCCAAATCCGGTGCGTGTTTCCACCGCAGAGCGTACGGTTCAAATGTAGGTGGGATGGTTAGCGCTGCAGAACTTGCGGCTGCAGCTACTAGAGGCAGCTTCAGTCAATCGCATACTTTCACACATGGAAAACTTTATTTTCTACAATTAAATAAAAGATATAACCTCACCCTTGCCTTCTGCTACAGGTGAACTTCACTGAGAGCTTTTTGAATAATAGATACTGCTTGTCCTCGCAGCCTCGGGGTGAGTCAATACAATCAGTCGTGAATGAAATGGAGTTGATAAGGACGGGAATAACAAAACCTGGAGACATGGTGAGACGCGGCTGAATAAGAATGATGGAAATGAATTCCTCCACTTTGCCTAGGTGGAGAGGTCTACAATTCTCTCTCTCTCTCTCTCTCTCTCTCTCTCTCTCTCTCTTTCTCTCTCTCTCTCTCTCTCTGTGTCTGCTGTGTGTGAGATCTCCAGGTACAGTGTTAACATCAGCACTTCTCTATTTTTAATGTAACTCTAAACTCAGACGTCTTACATCCCAGCATCGACTTCCAGTGTTTGCACAGCGGTAATTGCATGGGTTCGTATATCTGATTCCCATTTTTCAGCAGCCCGCTGACAGCGACCGTACATCCAATCAGTGGAATTTTCAAACATCCCTAATTTCACACCGCCTATTGATCAGCCTGTGTTTATGTGCCACGTCGGGGAGACGGTCGATCCATCAGCCTTAACGTCATTTGGCTCCGTGTCCTCTGCGTCTCAGTTGAGGCAGACGAGGGAACGGGGAAGAACCCGGTGACGAATCCCCCTCAGACCGGCGAGGCCGTGGTTCCGAGTCCCAGGCGCCATATCTCAGGATGGGATGGGAGTGATGTCATCAGTCAGGACTAATGGGCCCCGACGTGCAGCGAGCTTTATTGTGTTAAATGGTGTGATTGTCGCATCTAATGACGGCGCGGCCGCCTACATTAACGTGGTCCTGGAAGAGAGCAGCTTGTACCATCGGCAGACACGAGAAACACATTAAAGGCAGAAGAATTCAAGGATTCCAGCAGAGATGAAGGAGTAGAGAACATGGAGGAGCTGTCTCAGGCGGTTCACTTTGTTTGTCCTCGGCCGACATCACTGAAGGAATCCACCGGCATCCTTGTTGTGTAGCTACTTCTGAATTACTTCACTTTCAACTCAGCAGGTTTCACTTCTTAAAAGTAATAACTCGTGACGTTTCCATGTTCGGTTTTTATTTTTTTTGTGATACAGCACGGTTTATTTTTCACCTGAAAGCCCTCACATTTGCCATTTATCCTTGGTTGGAAGTTATTGAATAAGTCTGCTGAAGATCTCAAAGGATATCAGGAATTTATGAAAAAATGTCGATGCAAACGAGGAGAATTTATGACTGCTTCAAATCTGATCAATAGTAGCTAAGGCTTCCAGCCACGTGTACAGATGTGCTAAGAAAATATCTCTGATCAAAAATCCATAAGTTTCTCTCAGTTTCACTTCAACAACCGATGTATTTCTCACAGCGGCTGAATATAAAGTTAATTTTATCTGAAGTTTGTGTTCTTTCTCTCATCCTCTTACTAACACGAGGCAACAAAAGTACACAGGTATAAAAAATGGAGTTTTCCCACTGTTAGTTGATAGAGTTCATGTAAAATGAGGATGAGGTCCAGCAGGGTTTTGTGTTTGCGTTACAGTTTCCATCTCCTGAACAGGATATTGAAGCAGGTTTCCATGTTTGCTCTGTAACAAATCATACATTCCTTGTTTGTGGGTTACATCTATCTTCCAGCTCCTAAAACTGACGGCTGCTGACAAAGCAAAGCTTCATCTGACAGTAAAAATGTGTGTTAATAATGTTACGATTATGTTGAAAGTGACACCCCCAGTCTTCGCCCCTCTATCCAAACGCTGGCCGAGAGATGATGGAACTGCTGAGCTCACCTGATTCTCCCCGAGGCCATTAGACGGAGAACGAGACAGATACTGATTGGAAGGTGGGCGTAAAGGAGGGGATGATTGTGAGCAGTGCCATCGTTAATCACGGCAGCCATTACTCACACAGTCCCAGTGCCACGGGACACGACGAGTCGTCTGCAGCTCCAGAAACAGGCTGCTCACCAGAATCCAGGATTCACTTCAGAGTTTTTGGTTCTGTCCTTTTCTGCCACTCCGGATGAATATCTGAATACGTATTCGCCCTGTATAACAGAATCATACACAGAGTGAGACATTAGAGGAGAGAGCAGTGCAACAATGAGTTTTACCTTTCATGCTGTGGGAATCTGAACCATATCAGATAATTGCAGACGATGCTAAAAAGATAAATGGTAATGTTCATACTTTAAATCAAGGTTTATACTTGAACTTTTGGTCAGCCTTTGCAGATTATACTCATCATTTGCTGGTGGAAGTTGAAACCGTGTAGAAACTGCCAGTAATGTAATACTTATCGTTTTTGTAAATAAGAGATAAAGCCAATAACTTCATAACCTGTCAATGTCGTAATAGATTAGTAAACACATTACGACTGTGATTGAGTGTTGCAGAGTTGTATCCTTCACTAACGAACATGATGAGTATCCCATCTGTAATAAGAAAACTGCACAAAATCTGCAAAAAGGCAACCATCCAATCAACCAACCAACCAACCAATCAATCAAACCACCAACCAACCCATCAACCAACCAATCAAACCACCCACCAAACAAACAACCCACTAACACCCAACCAACTCACCAACCAACCAACCAACCAGTCAGCCCACCAATCAACCAACCAACCAACCAATCAACCAACCAACCAGTCAACCCCGCAATTAACCCACCAACCAACCCACCAATCATCCCACTAACCCACTAACCCACCAACCAACCAACCAACCAACTAAACCATCATTGAAGCTCGAAAAACAAACATCCAAGTGATATTTCAAACCGACGGCCAGTCAACCAGAAAAAAACTGGGGAGTGAATAGCAAAGACGGAGTGATAATTAAAATCAAATTTTAAGTAAAAGTTGAATATGTAAATAATATGTTAATGGTACAAGCTTAAAAGGTGTCAATGCTCCTTTCAGTGATTTGTTTATCAGGTTTTATTGTTTCCCCCAGGTGGAGCAAACCATGCTATTCTGGGTAAAAGAGCCTGTTGATGACTGTTATCTCTGTAGCTGCTGGGCTGTTGTTCAAGGGCCTTGTTCGGATCACTGCTCCCCTTTTATCTGCAGTAGGAGGTTTGTGGACAATTAATTTGTTTGCAGTTGGCTGACAAAGCCTGAAGCATCCGTGTATTCCAGCACAAGACAGTTATTTAATTAATTGCTGAAAAAATGCAAGAGGAAAAGGTGAGTTCCGTCTTTAGACATGAGTTTCTTTTCTGGGCGGGCAGCATCTTACAGAAACTAATAGGTATGAAAACCAAGGACCTAAAGGGGGAACATTGATTCACTCTGTATGTTTCATCGCTTGTTAAGCTCCTACGATTAATGAGAGTCCGACGTGTTTACATCTTGTCATGGTGAATTCAGCATAATCCACATTTTAGCCTAAATTCCACGGATACACTCGCACAGTCCTCTCATACGATCTGGTCGGTTTTGTTCTGCATGACAGACACTCTCCTCCACTCGGTTCTCTTTCACCAATTATCCCTGCAACAATTACGTAGTTGGGTGGTCTCTAAATATGTCCGTCTCCCATGATCCCGATCACCCAAGCCGCCGTAAAAGGCTGGTAATTGCATGGCTTCACATCCTCCCCCTCCCGCATCAGAGAACGATATGATTCCTTTGACGTCAGAGCTTCGGGCCGCCGGCGTCATTGTTGGGAGTTTTTGTCTGAGCGCGACGGAAGCAGATTCGCCGACAGCCGAGCGCGAACTCAGCTGCAGCTGCTCCTGCGTCCAGGCGTCTCTCAAGGTCATGGAGGCAGAAATCATTCACTCGTCTCTCGCATGCTCATAAATACACCGTGAACCCTGTGATCCTGCATTTTCTATCATTTAAAAGTACGAAAATTACATTACTGGTCGGGCGCCTGCTGCACCAACGAGGAAGAAGTGAAGTGGGAAGTTTGACATGAGCGATCTGCTGGGAAATTGATGATGGTGTATTGAGATAAAGTGCTGTGCTAGGACACACACACATACAGTACGTGTGTGTTTTTACATTGCTGAAGGTGGACCTTGCTATATAGTGTGATGCAGTTCAGCAGCTCTGCAAACTCAAGCTTTTAGAAGGACCATAAAGGTTAATCAGTGCTTCTCTTGCCGTCATAACCTTTGGAAAGGTTTTTTTTTTTTTAACAGCATGCGTTGCAGAAGTTTCAGCTGCGTGTGTGTGATGATTCTGAGTGGACAATAACTTCTCCTTCTCCTACGTGAGTTCTTAGATTCCTGCCAGGTTTCCCTCTATCCATGATATACCAATTTATTCAAAAAACGTGCTGAACGACGCTCAAAAACTTGAGTTGACATCTGTGCTGTGACATTTGTCAGTGTCCCTCAACACGAACAAGGTGATTTTTTTTGGAGTATGTGACGTTACTTTTGGTGTTCCCTGACCAACTTATGACTTCGATTGGGAGAGACGAGGCAAAGTAAACTCTTCTCATGCAGGAAATTAATCTACCTGCGGACGGTCTCGTTGCAAAAAGGCTGAAGAAGCGTTGAACACTCTCCATTTGTTCATTAGGCCCGTTTACACACAAAAACAGTCATTCATTCATCCAGTCATATAAACAGACAAGTTGTAGAAGACGTTCCTCCTAAATGATGAAGCCAGACACGACGGACGTGAAATAAATATGCAAAATGCTTCTAAAGCAACAATAACTGGTGAGTTTTATCGGCAGTGTTGGATAATTTTAAAGAGCGGGGATCCCCAGAGAATCACAAACTCACCATGAGATCAGTGAGGTTAAATAAGAGCACAAACCAAGTAATTAAAACACTTCATCACAGAAAAGCTTCATAAACGTGTGACGCATGATGGGCCATTGACATAGCAGGATGGAGTACACTGGTCCCAGAATATTCTGGAGAGCCCCATGCCTGGAATTGTTTTTAAGACTTAATTATTGGTCTTTAAATAATTAAATGGGTTGGCACCGTCTTATTTATCCGATCTGTTACATGTTCACACTCTTGTTTTTTCACCGAGGTCAGCAAATCAAGACGGTCCCTGTTGTGCCGAGGTTCCTTTGGTCGACCTCGGCTGTTGAAATGTGTGTTGAATTGTGCTATATAAATAAAGTTGGATTGGATTTTGTGTTTTTATATTGTGATGTTAATGCTCGCTGTGCTGCTGCGGCGTCTTTTCAGATGGGATCAGCGTGACGGGGCTGCCGATCTCCAGCCCGCTCCGCCAGGTCCTCAAGCCCCGGTCGGAGAGCAAGGCGGTCAGCGGCGAGTCGGGCAAGGCGGAGTACAGTCACATCAAGGTAAATGAAGGAAAACACTCCTCTGCCTTCTCAACAGAATGCTAGCAACCGGCTTTATTTGTTTACTGGCTCGGGGCAGTTTCCACCCTGGAGTGAGCTCGCTGCACCTCGCCTACAAACAATGGCCGTCTCAGGTTTAGTTATTCCTCCTTTTCACTCGGCCCATATCTTCTTCTCTTTTCGAAGCAACTTGTTATGAAAGTGGATTCCGGTTGTGTAGTTATTTTACTACTAGGTTTATTTACACACGTTTGCTTTGTTTTCCAAATTAGTGCCCAGAGCTCAGTCGCAGGGAAAGAATTAAATTGTTTCCAAGGTGGGTTTTTTTTCCAAACTGAAGAAAGAGTGGACAGAAAGGAAAGAGGCCTGATGGGGTGATGAGGAGCACAATCCGACGGATGGAGGTGATCAGCAGGGGAGCAGGTTCTGTTCAGGATGTCAGGTAGTGGGGGTCGTCTGCAGCACCGTGGCTGCATTGTGTCACTTTGAAAAACCTCTGAATCATCGGCGGAGCAAAACTGCACCAGTGCTCATGGTTGAGCTGCGCTGCCAAAGAGAATCCACTTTTCTTCTATTTTTTTTACTCTTTCTTTGGAAAAGTTTGACCGCGTGGTGAGTAATAGTTCAAATAAGACAAGACTGGACTTCCTCGGTCAAAGAAGACTGTGATTGCTTTTTTTTTTTTTTTTTTTTTTTTTTTTTGCAGATAGTGTTTTTCATGGAAGGTAAAACTTCCCCGGAGTGATCAGATACTTTTGAATATCAATTGCGTAAATTAGCTGGAAATCCTGTGGCACTTCAACAAAAGCTTCAATTCTGCAGTTGAATGAATTTTTAACTGCTCAGGACATGAAAAGCATGAATCAGCAGGATTATTCTTGAATATTTCTTTGTTTTTTCATTCATCTCGTCTTGTTTCCATCCTCACATGATGCTGTATTTCAAGTTGATTAGGCTGAGGTTGTGGTGATTAAAATAAATTCTTCTAAATGGCTGTTGGGCTCGAGACGCCACCAAAAGCATCATACTACACATGATAGACAGCGACTTCTACATTGTAAATTTAGCAAGTTGTTATTTGTCTCCATGTAAAAAGAAAAAAAAAATCTTAAAAAGTTCAAAATAAAAGGAAAAGTTCAGGCTGTGTTTACACGGCAAGATTTTTTTCAATACGTATGATACATCATACGATGATCGGCGTTCTGGGACTGAAAGGAACTTTCTCAGGTCCATTTAGAAATGTCTCCCATGTTGGAGAGTAAACACAAAAACAGGAATACATTTTATAAATGTGCTGACTTTCTTGTAAAGATTAATATAAATGAGTTTAAGTCCCAAATTATTGAAAATCTCAGGCCCTGTTTACACAACGTTTTCGGTGATGAGGGAAAACTCTGGTGGTGTTTTAAGTGTTGTTCAAACCACAAAAGGTGATTAGAGCCACTCAATGCAGAACTTTTTGAGAACGCTCTGTTTCCATCTCCATGGAAACGGAGGAAAACGCAACTTTTTGTAGAAGCTGCTTCATGTAAATCATTGTACGCATGCGCGAGAAGGATTCATTCATCACAACAAAAGTTTTGTGTGTTAGCGCTGGAATTTAATACAGCTTTTCTGATCAAATACACATTTACGACACCATCGTCTGGATGGAGACGCATTTTATTCTTATAAACAAGAACAACCAAGAAAGACACTTTAAAACAGCACCCACTAGTGGCCCGAGAAGAGATTTGCATCTTTTTCAGCATTCCTGCCTTTTCAGTGTAAAAGCACATCGTTTTCAAAACATAAACGCAACACTTTTCTGAAGCTAACACGTTTGAACGTTGCGATAACGGGCCTTAAACAGACACGTAATACATTTCAAATGAATAGTTTTAATAATAGAACACGCTGGTATTTGCAGACAACTACCAGCTGACAGATTAAAAGCAGTTTCAACAGGTTTGTTTTCAGGAGGGATTTGAGGGATTTTTGTAGTTTTGGGATGAAAATTGTGATGACGAGTCTTAAGTTGTCATATCAGTGAGTCTGCGAAGGGAAAGGTGGCGACACTTGATCTGCCAATAATGAGAAACAGAAAGATGAGCATAGAATTACCATTACTTTTGTGTGCTTATTTTTTTTCAGCCAATTTAAGTGTGTAATCCCTGCCTGTGATTTCCAGACGTAGCCGTGAGCCTTTAGAGGTTCCCTGCAGTGAGAAGAGCTCCGATCATTGAGCCCGTTCATGCGTGACAAAGGTAAAAATCACCTTGATAAATCCTCCTGGTGATTCTCACCACGCGGCTGGTTAAAACAATAAAATCATCTCCCTCCGGATTCATCTCATAGCCGCTACGTGTGCTGTACGGAGGGAGTAAAGGCAGCGAGACGCTGTAAAAGACCAGAGCAGCATTTTAATCAGCGCTCGGCTTATTAGAGGCAGGCTTTGACGGACGGCTCCCACGGCGGTGGGAACCTCGGCCGAAGCAAAGCCAATTACAAAGGGACCGCGGTCCTGGAGGAGCCGGGGTCTGTCAGGACGAGCGCTGACGGACCTCCGGACACGCAGGAGACACCGGGGCTGATTCAGTTCTTCTGGAGCTGCCGGCCCGACGCGGCCTCGTACAGGAGGAGATTTATTCCCGGGCAGCAGCATGACTCACCGTCGTTACGGGCTGGATTGTTTTCAGCAGTTTGACTCAAACCCTCCCGACGCGTCGTGACGTACGCAGGGTGGACAGGTGTAGCGCTGCTGAGCGTGAGTACTGCCGGCGTTACGCAACAGCTCGGACGCTTGTTTGCCTGCGGGGAGAAAAAAAAGTTTTCACTGATGGATGCACTGGGTTGTGAGTATTGATCATCACACTGGCAGGCAGTTCAGGCTTCAGTGTGATTGGTAACAAATCATGTGTAGGGGCTTCATCTCCTATTGGCTTTTTTTTCCCAGCATGCCTTTTGCTGCGTGACACACACTTTCAAACTTAGCGTCACAGGCTGAGCGAGCGTTGTACTTTGTTTGTATTCTCCATTGTCCCAAGAAGCTCTACTCCTTTTCGGATATGTCGGGGC
>OMNM01037154.1:11103-21788 GCA_900302745.1 Parablennius parvicornis | reverse complement strand
CCCTCCTATGTCCAAGTAGTAATCCTTTTCAGATGCAAAGCCAGGGGAATGATGCATGCATGTCCCGCTTGTATCATCCAAAATGGGAATAACGCGTCTCCAAAAGAAGCCAGAGAGAGAGAGAGAGAGGTGGGGAGGGTGGGTGAGGGGGGGTGTTTAATAAGAGAGCCACTCCTGTCAGGTCCGTAGTAAAGGCAGATGAAAACACGTCAAGTCACAACAGCCAACATGGCGTTGGAGGGAGCTATGAGTGAAGAAAAGTTGACATCAAGGACTATTTAAACAGAGAAGGCGATTCATTGGTCTGCGCGCTGGGACCGCCCATTGAGCGCTCTTAAAGTTGAACAGGGGTAACAACAACAGAGCCGCGCTGGAATAACACCCTGCACGAATATGACCTAATTATTCGATTCAAGAAGCGAAGCGGATGGGCGGGAGGTGGCGGTCAGTCTCACGGTTAAAACGACTGGTCCTTTTTAATCAAACCGATGACTTTTTTTGGGGGGGGAGATTCAATATCATCGACCTGTAATGTTGTACACTCGCACCTGTGTGTTCATGCACTGTAAGATGCAAGAGATAAGTCAAATATTTACTGACACGTGATCGGCAAACAGCAAAGGAAGGAGGGGTGGGGGGGGCTACAGTATAATCTCACTGGTGCTATAGTATCTGTGGTCACCCTGCAGGCTTGAGTATCACTATCACATTAATCAATCATCAGATGACTGTATGAATGCTGAGATATGGCAGCCTGATCTGATTTGTTGTCACATAGTAAACACACCCGAGTCAATCAATGTCAAGGTCACTGAAGGTCAGTGCTGCTGCATCAGACTGAGGTTGATTTATTTTTTTTTTTTAACGGCAGATAGGAGATGAAAAATGAAATCTGGAGTCAAATCCGCCACCGATGACATCAGCGCATGCAGCAGAGGCCTTCCGTCATGGTTGGCACGGTGCCTATCGCTGTCAGACTTTGCCACTGGTGCCACAGGGGTGGTTTGTGTGCTCCGTTGTTTGTAATTGCTTATGTGTGCTTAGAATTTAAACACCGAAGGGAGCGAAAGAGTGGTGGAGCTTTCAAATGCACAAGAATTTACCTCCCGAGGGAGATTCTCATTCTGGAGGAAAAAAAAAAAAATCTGATTTTAATGCCAAGCCTTATTGAATTTATTCTTGCGAACGCCCCAGAGCTGCGCAGAAATCCTTGAAACGAACTGAATGAGAAACAGCAACAGTAGGCGCTACTTAAGCAGGAGTTCACAATGTCCCAACTTCAACTCTGCAGCCAGTGTCATCTGCATTCCTCTGCAGCGATTGCCAGTGAAAAAAAAAAAGAAAAGAGAAAAAAAAAAAAACCACTGGGCCTGCCTTTGAGGCCATGCTGTTTCAATTAACCCTTGAAAAGACTCAAAACATATCCCTGATAAATACAGCGAGGCCATCTGTTATAATCGATGTTATCGCCAGGCTCACACTTAATCTATAATGTGTTTATGCTGCTGCGAACTGCGCCTGGCTCGGTACAGAGTGATCCATGGAGTGAAGGCAGATTTGGATCGAGGCTCATTAGACGGGGCAAGTGAGAAACGAGGCAAGAGAACATTTTGTGAAGGTCACACATGCAGAACCAATGCTTTCAGGCCGAGACTCGTCTTCGCGGTTGGGAGAGATCTGGGGCGGCCCGAGAATCGTAATCCATCACAACAAACATGCGTATTTGCTGTATTATTGTTTGTTTTTTTTTAACTCAGGGACTATGCACAAAACAGGAGCTTTAATACATTTTTGCCAACAAAAACAGTAACCACTGAACATCTGCTGATTGCAACTGAGTAGCATGAGCATATCACTAAAAACAAACTTTACCACTTTGGGGGAGAGATTTATTGACTGATCACACAATCTGTTAGAGAAGTATAAACAAGGAGTGTGAGGAGGCAGATGGATGACGAAGCTTCATGTTCATGTGCTTTACTTAATCTAATCGAACCACAAGTGGTATGTGCAGAGACCACTTCAGGAAATCTAACTTGCACAAAATCCACCCGGCTTCTGATCTTCTAACCAGTGTGGCGGCACACAGGCAGATATTCTGAGATGTTTCTAGTCTTGTCTACAGAAGCTTCACTATTTTTTTTTCTCAAAATAAATAAATCCATGTGTACACCAGACAATAAACTACTTCTGAACATTTTTTTAAATATACATTTGTGAAATGCCTGAGGACATGAGTGAGAGAGGGTGTGACATTAAAGTGAATCTAGCTTATGTATTCCAGATGCACAATGATTTGAATCTTTTGAGGATAGAAGAAACAAACAGATAAAACACCTTTTTAACAACAGGTTTTTTAGTCTCTATATATTTCTGGCTGGCCCTTTTTTGTAGTTTGTCATTGATCTTGATGTCTGAGTTGGCCTGTTCAGGATTGCTTGTCTGTACTTATGTTTGGATGGTATGTGAGAAAAGGGTGAAAAAAAATTGAAAATCAGATAAATCTGTCTTCTTCGTGGTATATGGTTAAAAACCAGAGCAATTTCTGACCTGAACAAGACATTATTATCATGAAAATAATTACTCAGATATTTGTGATAATGTGAGCTCTGTACATCCATATCTAACAAATAATAAACACTGGTGGGGTAATTATTAAAAAAATGTTAAATGTTTTATTTTTTTTAAACAATTTTTCCAGTACTTAATTGTAACAAATGTTACACTGGTCAGAACAATAAATACTCAGTGGAATGGCATTGCAGTCTGATTTGCCAGCTTGAAGTAGAAACTGGCAATGTCATGTTAATCCCCCCCCCAAAAATTACAATAAGTCCAGTCGTGATTGATGTCCAGTCTTTTCTCAAGAATGTTTCCAAAACACTATGAAGGTACTTTGTGTTTCTGGACCTCTTGCGTCACGAGACGGCCGCCTTGGAGCTCTGTTGCTTCTTCTTCGCCAGCTCAGCCTGAATCTGCTGAGGGAACTGGTCCAAGTGTTTGTTCACACACTGCATGCAGAACCTCTTGGTGTAGAAGATACTGCAATCCTGAAAGAAGACCCAGCAGAAGGGTAACATCAGTTGCACAGAAGCACCTGGTGGGACAAGACACATTTATTCCCAGGCTCATTCAAAGACTTCTTCCCACTATCCATTTGTGGGAACTGGATTCACTGATTCCGATAAGCTTCACAGTCACGAAGCTCACTCAGCAGGTCATCTGATGAATAACTTGGAAATCACAGATTCCTTTGCCAGGTCAACAAGTGCAGCTTTTAAATTTGATTTTATGTCCCTAAACTGTGCAGTCTAGCACAGCGTCAGGGCACACAGGCTGAAGGCTGATTCGTCCCTGCAGAAACAGACCTACACTTGTGCATCGAGGCTCAAATAGCGTGTGATGAGTTGGATTACACGATCAGGTTTTTCTTTTTTGGCGTTTGAGGGAATCTTACCGATGCAACACAGACACACAGGCTGCACAGACTGCACGTAGATCCCAGAACCAGAAACTTCTCCTTCTCTGGGCTGAAGGGGTCCTTCGTCACAAAACACTCCTCAAGCAACCTACAGCAACAGCACACGGGGTTATTAACAATTCACACCGATGATTTAGACGACGCAATTGTAACGTAGTTTGTTTTTTGTTGTGCGGGTCAGTCATGCAGCGGCTAACGATGTTAGCTTTTAGCTCCCAGAGCTGTCAAAATGAGCAATTTCACTTACACTATTGCTCTGGTGTTGGGCGGTTTCTGGCCGTAGTAAGTAAAAGGGCTGCTTAAACCACATAGTTGGCAAGTAAATGTTTTTGGAGGGATTTCACTCGTAGTTTGATCCATTTTCCTCCTCAGCACAAAGTTGCATTACTTCCTGGCTTCGCCCCCATTCGGGGAACGAGAGAATGTTTGTACGGTGCTCTACCGCCCTCTAACGATCCGGTGGAGTACTGCAACAGACAGGGCACACAGCCAGTATAGTATAATGTCAATTATTGAAATACTATAGCGAGCCTCATATGATTACTTTAGAGTATTTAACATTCAAAGCCATGAAAACATGTAGAACAATGTTAATATCGACAGCTATATATGCCGATGTCACATATTTCTAGATTATGGCTCAGTAAAGTGATGCATGAACTGTCTAGAGTTATTGCATGATTTTTTTATCCTCTTTATTTTTCTTGGCTTCTCAAACCCTGAGGACTCCTCAGAAGAGTTGGCCTATGCTGACGAGGAGCGGGCCCCATCTTCTGCTACAATGGACAAAGCGAACCCACGCTGAAAGGTGAGGAAAACGGCGAGGAGAAGGCCAACGAAGCAGCTGCTGCAGAGGGGAAAGAAGGTGATGGAGACGGCGGCGATGGGTCTAGCCAAGAAGAAAGAGTGAGTGTCACTAGAGAGATGGTCTGCAAGAGTAAACACTGCGATATTTGATTCTGATTGCTCCTTTATCTGTTCATATGATCCTAACCTCTGCTGGATGACAGCAGGCTGCTCCTTCTCTTGGATGCAGCGTTGCTTTGACAAACAATCTGACCTGTCACTGTCATTGTTATCCAGTGTATTATCGTTATCCTCTGCCTCTACATATTCCTCAGAAAATTGGTTTCAGGAGCAGGTCACTACCAGCAAAAAGCTCCCCGTTACCAACTACGCAGGCTCCCACCACAAAGTGAACATCGTCATGGAAACTCTCACAGTGTGAGTGATCCACAATGTGGCGATCATTTCACAAGTTCATATCTGAGGAAGTTGTTCCATTGACCAATATATGAATGCTTAAATTACCATTTCATATTCTCCATTCCTCTTCTTTTATTTTCTTTCACATTGATCCTCCATCCTCTGCCGGTTACCTCCTCTTCTCCACTGCTGTCCTCTCTATCTGACCACACCTCGTTGGGCTCCTTGTTTCTGCGTAATTCTGCATTTTGGGCTTGTTTATTTGTTGATGTGCGTGTTTTCCTAAATCTCTCCGCCTCTCTTTCTGGTTTTCTGTGTAGCTAATTTTTATGGCCGCATCCTCATTATCCTCTCATTTCCTATCTCAAATTGCAGCGGCAGTTCATCAGCCCCTGGATGAAGAATCAGCTAGAGCAACAACAACAGCCCACCGAAGCTCCTCCTCTGCCCAGAGAAGCTACTGATGGTAAGGGGAACTGGTCCCTGTTTCTTTCTAAACTGCTCCATTGCCTCGTTTATTGTCCAGAACAACTCTTGTTCAAAGACGATTTTTTTTCTCAGTTAAGCTTGCCTCTCTTGTTTAAATCCCTGAAGATGAATGCCTTTTAGCTCTGTGTTATATTCATGGAATAATTGTGTTGATGTCGTTTTTTGATTACGCTGTTCTTTATGAATGACTATTTTTTTTTCAGAGCCAAAAAGCCAGGCGCCACATCATGAGAACAGAGGTGTGCCTCCAAACTTTAACATGACGGGAGGAGGTGACAGAGGAGGAGTTGGAAGGGACAGCTCAGGGCCTGTTCAAGACATAGGGTTATCACTGGGTCCTTGAGTAATGGCGGGAGATCCTGGAATTATGGAACAGAGAACAACTGGACCGATCAAGCCCACGACCTCCCCTTGTCCGCCGAACCGAGAGCTGCCCATACACCTTGATTCCTTGATTCCTTGATTCCTTGGGAGGACAGCGAGGTATGCCATTACTGGAGTCATACACTGTAAATACCTTTTTCAGTGTTTGTTGTTGGGATCTAATTAATTTAGATATTAGTATGTATGCATATGGACACGTTTGTATTAAAATAAAGTCTCACCACGCCAGAATAGATGCTGTACATCCATCCAATAGTATCTGGCAGACTGGTGTTGATGTGTTTCATTCTTGAGGATTTACTTCACATGATTAATGAACTAATGCAGAGCAGAGAAGCGAAACTTCCAATGCTCCTTGGTTTCATTATCGGAAAAAAATTACTTGAAAATTGATAAGAAATGGTCTTTTAACTGACGATATAGTAATTTTTCCCATGGTTGTCTTACAGTGTAGCTGTCACATTTCTCCTCTTGTGAATAGGCAATAGCACGATCAGCTCGAGTTCATTTGTCTTGTTCTTTGAAGCAAATCCAGAAGGTAAGACAATCTCTTCCCCCTGTAACAGAGATAGTTACACTGCAGAGATATCATTTTGCACATTACAAAATCGACTGTGCCCAGCTCTTCACACCCTGCACACAACCTACTGTCGGAGCTGTTTATGGACTCTGGCAGTGCGAGGGGCAAGATTTACACCCGAAGGAATAATCTCCACCATGGCTCCAATTTCACTCATACCAATGGTAGGAGACAAATGGACAAAGTACCAGGGTTCAACAGAGAGGTGACCGTGTTATTCTGTACCACCAGTCCAAAGGGTTTGCTTTATTTTCCCACCACACTGACTGAGGAACACTGACATCTGAGTCATCTGAGACTGAAACGAGCTCACTCACAGTTTCAGCTTTGGTTTATGATCAACATATATGTATCAAAATAGGAGTTTTGTTGAAGAAATGTAAGAAATTTGAAGGAAGAAAATAGCAATAAAGGAGAAAATAAGCTTCATCTCCTTTTTAAGTGATTTTGTTTTGACTCTCTTAGAAGTAAATACACCTTTGTGTGAATCAGTTAATTTCAAGAAAAGCAGAATTTTCTCTAAATCCTTGTTTGTTTCAGTTCTGTGTTCAGATAAAGGAGTGAAGTGGCGGCAGATTGTGACGACTCCAGTGAAGTCCACTTCACGAGCAGTGAAGAATGCTCTTTGTAAGGTTCCCGTATGAACAAACGGGAACCTTACAAAGAGCATTCACAGGTTTCAATGTGATTTGTGTCAGTAAACATTCAGTTTTCAAGCAATGAAAAAGAAATGATCTGGTATGTTTGTTGGAATAGACACATTTAAATGGGTTAATTTGCTGGATGCATTCACTGCACATAATGTCTAGATTTGTGTGTTATTTTGTTTGAAGTACAATCTTGTGGTATTGACCACTCATTTTTATTTTTTATTTTTTTTACTGTTGTTTTTAATGCCCTGTTTTACTGATTGTGTGGTGTCCTTGAGTGCCGAGAAAGGCGCCTTGAAATAAAATGTCTTATTATTATTACATGTACTCGTCAGGTAAGCAACAATGGAGCTCAGAAGAAGGATAGATAGATAGATAGATAGATTTTACAGCTGTGGATTCATCCAAAAACATACAATGAGGGGACACATCTGGCCCATTCCCCAATATTACTTTCAAACTTTTAACTGTTTTTTTTTTTTTTTTAATAATCATGGTTTTAAAAAGGTATTCCTGTTTTTTTTTTTTTTTTTGTGCATTTCAATGTGACACAGGGGATTGGGCTCCATTTTTCAAGGTGCAGGCCCTCAGGTCACAGAGTCACATGTCCTGTTCTTCCTGGTCACCAAATTCTTGTCATATTTACAAAATAAAACAGACACTACTTTACCAGATTATTGTGTTTATTGTGAAAATAGTCTATACAGGCCAAGCCAATACAGCTTGTTCTTGTTTTTAATAGGAGGAAAAGTACAAAACACCTTGTACTCTGTAACACTGACAATCTCACTCTGAAATAAACTGTTAAACCTGAGTTACTGTAATGTGATTAAAATCCATACATGAAATCACAGTATTAAAAAAAAACGGGAAAAAAAACGTGGTGTGGTCGCCACAGAAAAAGAAATATGAGGTCAGACTGAAAAATATGGCACTTACGAGAACTATGCATTGATCTGCGTCCTTATTGTAGTGAACTTGTAGTAAGGCAATAATAACGTGTTGCAAATTACATCCAAAGTCAGTACAGTTGATCAATATTAGCAGCAAGCCCAGTTGAGTGCATGACTTCAGCAGTCATATCAGGGCTTCTTGAATATCCTGTATGTACAGTCAGGTTAGAAGCTATGTACATTTGTACAACATGTTCCAATTAGCTTCTGTTCACTTGTGTTGTTTTGATATTTAGTGTGGAGATGAAAATGTGTAAAATGAAGAGAGCTGTAGCCCCCCCCCCCTTAAGTTTTCTTTATTCCCTGCAACAGCTGCCTTCTAAACATGTGCATCTACATCTGCTGTACACTACTTACAGTACATTATTAAAAATATATTACATAATATCATGTTGTGTTTAGAGTTAATATTTCAATGCACATCTAACTTTTCAGTACATGTCCCTGTATATTTCTTGCAGCAGAGGGTGTAGCGAAGTGTCCTCCGTTGTCTTGATTTCCTGCACCAACTGCGCATGCTCAGTGACCAGCTCCCGGAGGTCAGCGAGTTTCTGCAGCAGCCTGGGAAACAGGAAGGTGTCGTCCGGATGGTTGGCCAGCAGGTGGAGCCGCAGGGCCTGGACGATGCTCTCCTGCAGCTGCTCCACCAGAAGTGCGTTCACCAGGCCTGGGCGGTCTGACCGAGACAAAGACATGTCAGGGTTTGCAGATTTACACCTAATAAGAAACGTCATATCGTCTGTTATCCAGGCCCGTTACCTCCACAGCAGATAATAGCGGCCACGAAGAGTGAAAGGTCACTGTCGTCCAGCTCGAGAGAGTTGAAGCGGGTCGCGAACTGGAACTTGGGCTCCATCATGTCACTGAAGGGCCGTCGGAGGCTCTTCAGAAACTCGCGGGTTATGAAGCCTCCGCCACGAGCCACTAAGAGGCCATCTTTGTTCATGCAGGAGGCCAGGAGGGTGAAAAGGGCCTCATAAACGCCGTACTTCAAGAGAGTCACCTGAAGTCGGATTATAAAGGCAGAAAGCATTGCACAGAGGCATTTAAATATCCTTACTCTCTATTCTTGTCTCATGACCATGCTGCGTTTTAACCCACCTGATCGTTCAAATCCAGGCTCTGGAAACCCGGCACGGCCTTGGCGAACTCTGTCAGCTCTGTCACCGTCTCCACTGAGGCGCTCTGGCAGCAGTGGAAGAGCCGGGCTTCGGCCTCGCTCTGCTGGAGCTCTCCACACGTCACCGCAGGAATCACCTGCTCGGCTTGACGGCCGCTTTCGGTCTCCGCCTCGTCATCGTTCAGCACGTGAGTCGCGAACGTCTTCTCTGCGAGCTGGAAGGTCTGCATGTCGTGAATGATGAAGGGCTGCTGGGAGACATAAGAAACTACGCTTGTAGTGACACCTTCACAAATGGAGCTTTTCTCAGACTTTGTTAAGTTTCCTTTTTACCGGGTTGCCGGTTTTCCCCGTGAGAATCAAGCGCGCTTTGGCCTTGTTCATGTTGAAGTTCTTCACGTAGGCTTCGTGGATCTGCTTGACCAGGATCCTGTGGTCGGCCTTCAGCGGGCTTTCCTCTTCTTTCTCCACCATCTTGCTCTCCTCCTTAAGTTTCAGTTTCTCCGCCTGGGGCATCCGACCAAACCGGATAGCTGGTGCAGAAAAAGAAAAAGAAAAAAAAAAAGCTCACCATTACAAAGTAAATGTAAATGAGTAAAACTCCTCCAGCAAACCGCTCAACAGAGACGTCGGGCTGCTGCTGTCAACATGCATGTGTCCAAACAAGCAAACAATCTGGAGCTTTTTCCCGTTCTATTTCCACTCTTCTGAGGCACATCGTCCTGCTCTCATGTTTCTGACTCCGCTCTGCCTGCAAGTAGGAGGCCGCTGCAACAAACCCAATGACCCCTCGGCAGTCAACGCAGATGACAGGCCAGATGTGCAGCTCTACGAGCTCGTGTTTTTTCAGTGTCAGGCCGACTGCAAGTGGGACTTTGTTCTATAAAAACCCAGGCAATTTAAAGCACATTGAGCCGGAGCGAAATCACAGAGGGACACATTCTGCTGTTGGAAAGTGTTGACTGAGGACATTATCGCTGGAGTTTTACACAACTGTATTCGCAAAGGCTTGTTAGAGCTTCTCTCACTGCTACGTGTTGCACTGAGATGACAACTTTTGGTTTTCCATGATTGATTTTTTGGGAAGCAAGCCTGTAACCAGAAGTACTTTTTTTTTTTTTTTTTTGTAATCCCACTGTCAAAAAGTCACTGCAGTAGGAATCTGGCCAAGACCCCTGACCTCTAACTACTCAGGTTGCATCAGGAAGGGCGACCCCGGAGAGTTATGATGACCCTGGAAGGCCCATTCAAGAAGTACTAACAGCAAATAGGTTTCAGAGTCACTTTATTATTCCCTGGGGGAAATTCTCTGATTGAATTCTTTGTTTTCTAGTTTCTTCTTATAACAAACAACTGGCAGCTCTTTGGACTTGCTGTGCACAGGGAGCCCGGATAACATCAACACAACACTGACCACAGAAATTGAAAATATGTCAGATTTAAACCAGACGTGTCAAATTAATTTTAGTTGAGGGGCCACATACAGTTCTATTTAATGGCACAGTAACTTACAAATTCTGACAACTTCTAGTTTTCAGTTTGTTTTGTTGTTTTGACTTTTTTACTGTCAGTGAATTCCACATTTAATACACATTTTATCAGAGTGATCATCTCCAAATGGGTTTTTGCGAAAGCCTGCAGTTTCTCAGTTTCTGCATGTTTGCATCGGTTCTCTACCAGAATATGGATCTGCTGTTGCTTCACTAGCGAGAAGGAAGTTTCACTGGGGTTTAGTGTTTTTTCTGCTAATGTTAACATTATGACCCAAAGTGGACACTGCTTTTTTTTTTTTTTTTTTTTTTTTTTTTTTAGAAAATTTTTT
>OMNM01037151.1:0-11020 GCA_900302745.1 Parablennius parvicornis | reverse complement strand
AACGATTTCAATCTCACCTCAATTTTCTCTCAATAGTTGTCTGCAAAGCAGCTCTCTCCTGTCAGAAATAAAGAGAATCCGATCACATATTTCTTACTTTTACTAGCTGTGTTGCTTGTGACGGCCTTTCAGCAGCTGTAGTTACCGCTTGATTTGCCGCTTCCATAAAGGTGACTTATAAGCTGTTATCACAAGGCCAGCGGGAAACGTCAATACAAGATTAAAAGATGTGAGCGGGGAAAGGGACAGACTTCATTAAAGTTGATATAGAGCTACAAACACCTATTGATATGTCAGAGACAAGCGGCGTGGTTGAGAAGTTCAATTGAGTTTAGGCCCCTCATTGACACCTATTGACTCCCATTGATTTGTCCAACGTGGGAGCATGATGGAACAATCTTTCTTCAATTCAGCATTCATTTTCAGACAATGGCAAATATCGGTGATGGTGATAAAGAAGTTCTGAAACTCAAAGGAGAGGGTGTGACTTTGTCACAGTTATGTCTTCTTTGCTGAATCAAAGAATCCAGTAATAAAAGTACAAGTATAAAGTCTTATTTTTGAAATCATGAGGATGAAATCAATATTTTCACTCATTCATCACATAATGGTATAAAGAAAAAATAACTCAATCGTAAGATTATTATTTTGTCATTAACACAAGCATGCGCATTCACACCGATTAGCCATAACATAGTGGGGGGTTTGTTGCCGTTTCTTTATTATGTTTAACAGTTCACACACTACTGACACTTTGAACCACCCGAGAAAATGCTGAGCTGTCCACTACTGTGACCGGCCTGAACATCCAGTCACGGAGGCTTACCCGATTAGCAAACGGAGACATGCTTACTCCTAATATGAGGATTATATATATTGATCATTTTTGCCGGGCACAACCACACTGCACCAAGAAGCAGTGTTGCAACAAGCACTTAAACCCATTCGAACAACATGCAGCATGTCATTATCTCTCATAAATACAAACCAGAAGAGTCGGAATCACATCAAGACCTGCGGTGTGAACGTAGCCTAAATGTTTAATAGTTAGCACTTCTGCTTTAACTAACTTTTGTAAATTACATATATTTTTATCTAAACTATCTTTAATTCTCCAAGCAGGTGAAAACATTTGCTGGAACATCACAGTTTGTTGTATATGAAGGAGGGGAAAAAAAGGGGAAACTGCCAGGTGTGAGTCAGGTGGTTGTAATATTATGGCTGATTGGAGTTTATTTGCAGAGCAAACTGTTTCTGTGCGACCACACCGGAGGTGTTCAGGTTCAGCGTTACTTACGAGGTTGCAGATGTGTTCAGACGTCTGTGCCTGGTTGTGTAGCCTCCAACGCAAGCAGGTATACACTGTACACCCTCTAAAAATGCCAGAGGATTTCCATATAGCCACTTAAAAATGTGCACGGATGCGTAACGATATAGTTTTGTGACAGAACTTTCACTTCAGTGATTTTGTTTTGCAAACACCAGCAGGGTTGCCGACTCCCATGTCTGTGGCGGGAGGCGTCTGCTGTCAGGTGTCTCAGGCTCTCATGCTGACCAAAGTAATCTCACGCCAAATAGGAAGAAGCCTTCCAGTTTCTCTTTTAAGGAAAAAAATAAATAAATAAAGCAATGCAAGTTAAACAGGCTCTCTCTGCACAGAAACACATTTTCCCCACACATTTCAGCGGCAATATTGGTCCATAAACATCACAGGAAGCACAAAAGTCACCGTTTTTATGCCTCCATTTTACAGAAACACACACGCGTCTCTCCGAAAGTACAAAACACCTTTCATGAAAATTGAGCTTTGCCTCATTCACTTTTTCTTTGCAATTTGTCTTCTACTAAAGACTGAAATCCAGGTGTTTGTGGAGGTTTTCTTCCTCTGACTTTATTAATGCCCTGTACTGTCATACGCCGGCAGGATCTATATACGAGCGTCCCAGGAGAGCGAGAGTTGTCCACGTTTGCACAGTAGTAACTTCATTAATTACTCCATCTATAATTATAGTCTAAATTATCCCTGACATGGAGGACACAATCGACAGATTCTGTTCTCCTCACCTACTTCAATTACTATTTGATAAGATGACCCATCCATCTATGTGCCCCCTCTCCTCCCCCGGATCGGGAGAGCACGAGTGTCACACGGCACACCTGCAATAATAAGGACGAGCGCACAATGACTGCAGCTAGGCACATAAAACCGAGGAAAGTACGCTTGATGCCTGAAATTATGCTTCAGGTTGGGTTTTAAATCACCCAAAGAGCGGCCGCGTTGGACACTAACAGCTGCATCATTAGACGCTTTTTTGCTCACGACTGAATGTGCTTCAATTGTTAAAACACGAAATTTGGAAAATTAAAATGAAAAACAAGGGAATAAAAAATAAAAAAATCGGAATCTGAGAGCTGAAGCCAATATTATTGAGACCTAGGAGGTATTTGGAGTCTGAATAACACTGAACATGTGAAATATGTGAGCTAATAAGGACATAAGAAACAGAGCAGGTTTCTGGATTTGGGTGCCATTTTATCACCATTGAGGGGGATTCAATCTCTTTATGCTGTCACATTATGTGGACTTCAAATCCTTGTGGGGGCAAAAAGCAAATCCTCTTAAAAAAAAAAGAAACCTCTTTGATTATTGTATGAAGACATCTTTCAGGTGAAGATCAAGGTTATTGTAAAATGTACAATATTTAATTTACAAATGTGCTTGATACAATCCAACACGTCAACATCTCTCACTTTCTTCAAACTGTGTCTTGAAGTTCAGTTAAACACAGACCCGGAACATAAGTAAACTCATAATGAATCATATCACACGGAACACAGAAAATCCAACAATACAGTGTGCAGATCGGTTGCATTTAGTTCAATTAGTTCTAAGTGAATGACGGCACAAACAACACATTACAGCGTTTATTTAGAGAATACAATTCAGTCACTTCAATGTGCATCGAACGCTCACGTTACTGACGTCTTTCAGACTATTTTAGTTCTGTTGACACCTGGAAGTAAAAAAAGACAGCTTATTGGAGACTTGAAACCAGTAAGAATGACATCATAGGATATTAGAAACTTCAGATTGTATTTGTCAAACAGATTGAAAAGTTAACCAGTACTGAAGACATGTTTTGATATCAGCTATTATTTCATATTATATGAAAACATGTACCGTTAAATGTATGTGAAATATTCTGTATTTAATCACTAACAACAAAAATACTGTTATTATCTAAGGACTGTTAACCTGGCTGTTTCATAACATTTGACTTTGCCGATCAAGCTCCTTTTAAATTTAAATTGCAGATAGATAGACAGATAGACAGATAGATAGATAGATAGATAGATAGATAGATAGATAGATAGATAGATAGATAGATAGATAGATAGATAGATAGACAGACAGACAGACAGACGTATGATAATAATGATCAAGCGGAAAAATATGGATTTAAATACATTTTATATATTTTTTTAATTGCATGTTATAATAAACATCAATTTACTAAATGTTATTAAGAAAACTAAAAAAAAAACAATATTTAAAAAAGTTATGTTGTGCTCAGTTACAAATAAAAGTACAGTAACTGTAACTGTAAACAAGCATTTGATTCAGTTAATTTGTAGTGTGTGTGTGTATGGATGGTTGGATGGATGAAATATTACTACTTACGAGACACATTAAGACATTTTCAATGGCAGAAATGGTAATGGTGCAATAAGACTTTACAGGAAGTGGAGTTAAATAACAATTGTATGTGTATACAGGTAAAGTAGAAAAATGTAACATAAAAAACAAAATTATTTAATAGTGTCATCTAATAAAACTAGTGTATCTGATGGCTCTCGATGATCTTTGATCCCTTGCATTGGGAAAAATGCACAGGTTGCCAATCCATCATGCTTACCCATTTATACAAAAGAAGTCACACTTAACTTGTAACAACCCAGCGTTGTTTTTGTTGTTTTTACCATTAGCTGACGTACCATAGACAGCTCATGAATTCTTTTATTGCTGCTGTAAAACTTGAGTGTCTCGTAAGTCTTTTCTGGGAGACAAATCCACTGTGTTTGGAGGAAAGTAAATGGTAACAGTAACGATAGCCGTAAGTAAAACAAAACAAAGACTACGACATGACGTTATTGACAATTTGACGTTTTAAAAGCTGAGGATGTGACATACTCAGATTTGATCCGATGAGCCGCTGGATGTCTTGGCTTACACCGCCACAGCAATAGATTATATTTAGAGCTCCAGTTTACAGGACTGGAAATGCAGTTAATGATATCATCAGGGCATGTAGTCATGAAGTAAAAGAGATTGAAAAATAAAGCTCCTCTGAGAGATGTCAGTCATCAGTGAACTTTGTTCCTGCCACTTAGTAATAATCTGGTGTCTGGGTCGGCTACTGAATGAGAAACTTGTCGAAGCTTGTTCCTGCCGAGCCCTCAAGTATACAGCAATCATAATCCTGAAACGTATGTGTCTGAGATGGTAAAAACCTATGTTTACTGGTGTTAAAATAAAGCTGTTTACTGAAAATGAGACATCCATTACACGGATGATTTCGCCAGTATCTATTTTAACTAAGGCAAAATTACCATAGCTTCAAAACAAGTATCTTAGAGAAGCAGTCATTTTCCGGACACAGCATTAGGAGCATATGTGAAATACTGACTTGCCGCATTCCCATTCCCCCGAAGACATACTGTGCTTACATACAGCACATGTACTTGGCGCTAAAAATGTATGAACAAGTCTCCATATATAGTTGTGTAATCTCCAGATCATGATGTTGCATGGTTCCAGCTTTTAGACAGTGAGTCAGTAAACATATTTGATAAGTGAAAAGTCGTTGTCATGTTTTAACAAAAAAATAAATAAAAAGATTCAAAAGGAAACTCATCGTTTTTGCATTTTCTTTTCAGAAATGTTTTGTATTTACACAACAACGTTTTAAAAACTATGCCTGTTTACACAGAAATGGCAGAAAATCTGAAAATAATGTTCGAATGTGGGGCCACTAGTGGGTGCTGTTTGTTTTTTTTGTGAAACCACAAACGTGCAGAGAGAACAATACGCTTCATATATTACCAATGGCAGGTACACATACATTCCTATAGACAGACAACCAAGTTGAGTTGCTGTTTTGAAAAGGTTGTGTTTACAGTGTCTCTGGTTCAACGGACACCCATAATGTACGGAAAGGATTTACTTGAAAGGTTGTTGTGTGCAGCTGTTGATGATAATGACAACCTTATTTGAGGTAGGGATAGTAAGCTGATGCAAGACAGTTCTGGATTGATTCGGTGCAGTGTTTGCATGTTCTACCTGGGCTTGCATCAGTTTTTACCATGTACTCGTGCTTCCTTCTCCAATTCAAAGACATGCAAGTTATAATTATTTATTGGTCCTATGCTGTGATTGGTTGTGATCGTCCATCTCTTTGTGGCTTTTGCCAATCCTTAGGATTTGCTCCAGCTCCCCAGGACACTAAGTCATATAAAGCTAGTATAGATGATGGATAGTTGGATATTTCAGCAGAGAGAATTCTAAAATAATCCATTGCTTACTTTATCCGCATCTCAGAGCTGATGAATTAAATGTATGGGGGCTTGATAGTAGGGCGATTGTGCATGTACTGTATTCCATGCTACAATACATGCATTTGCACAAAAATCATTGTGTATTCTTCTCCAAGTTCAGAACTTGAGTTAAAAGAGTATTACATTCAAATTGAAGGTGTTTTATTGTCACAATTACTGATTTTCCATTTTGGCCCATTCAAAAAATGAAGTAAATATAAGTAGAAATGAATTGAAGCACATCTTAGAATGAGTACTAATCCCTAATAGAAGGAGGAGATTACCAGATGGCTTTACGAGAGTACATGAAGGCCTATCTTAATTTCTTTTAAATCAGAGCCCTGTGAGATGCTCAACTCATCTCGCGGTCTGCACAATGAAACGCGCCTAATCACATCAGGCTTACAGTGTAGTCATGCTGTCAATAAACGGCAGCAATTCCATTCCTAACTAAAGTGGACTTAAAGTAATTTAGGATTCAGAACCAATTGACATCCAGCTTCTCCACATAGAAAAAAAAAAAAAAAAAACTTTCAGCTTTTCCATGGCAACATGGCAGAAATCTGCGGGATGAACACAGATCCTTTCTGCATCCACGGGGCTGTGGGCTTCACTGTGGGTGGCCCCCACGGACCCGAGCTAATTGTTTCACATCACAGTCGAGCCAGGCTGAGATCAGACCACCAGCAGCTCTGATTCAAGCTGTTCAGCAGCCAAACAAGGTTTGCCAGGAAACACTTACAGTGCACACCCCACCCGGCACTCATGCACACACTCTTCATCCATCATACATGACCACAAGTGAGTACAAGGAATTTTGTTTTCTCAATGTTGATTGAGGAAGCTGTCGATCCCCTGGTCAGCTGGAAATTGTAGCGTTTGATTAATAAATCAAAAGGCAACCAATTATGTCACGTGAATGGCATTGAGTGGATAAGTGTGAGCGGCTACAAGTCAACATGATTACTTTTGGAGGATAAAATATTCACTCTTAATGTAAAAAAAAAAAAAAAAGGTGCTTTGATCCTCAATCTGTGAAGATCAAGTTAAGTAAAGATCAGATAAAGGACAATTTCCAGAGACTGTTTTCATAGCATTTCTAAAAAAATTCTATTAATCATATTTTAACCTCTCAGATTGACTATATACTTGTAGAGGTCACGACCTTCACATAAGGAATATTTACTCTGTTGTCAGAAGTCCAGACGATGGTTAGAAGGCCTTCTCAACCATTTCATCAACGCACAAATCTTACAGTATATTTGGCACTGGGCCTTCATTGCATAGTTTAGAGTAGAGTTACAAGAAACACAGGAGAGAAAATGACATGAGGACAAAATAATCTGGCCACATGACAACTACAAACCCTGTTTGTCATTATAGGGTTGTATTTACAGTATATAAAAGAAAAAGTAGATGTCCTCTTGTCTGTGTTTAAATGGGCTGTTTTGCACAGTGAGCACATGAAGTCACAAGTGGCTAAAGATAATAAGTAAACACATCAGGAGAGCTTTGAGCTCATGCCGCTGCAGGATAGCACTTCCCAGATCTGTCACTAGTAAAACGACTGGGTAATAAAAGAAAAATCCTTCCCAGTACTACCCGGACTGTTAATCACCAAGCATCCCTGGCTTACTGCTTTTTCAAGGCTTGTTTGACTTTAAGTAAACATGTGCAGGAAATGTATTCAGTGGCTCTAAACATTTATATGGAGGCCGTGTGGTTCAAACAGTTTCATGGCCAGCAGATCTTTCAAGAAGGTGCTTAGTGAGCCATTTGTTAAACATATGATAATAGGGCATGGCATGGCAGCCCATGGCATGCTAGCATGCAGCAAGGTATTGTTTGTTGAGCTATTAATTTCTCTACTCACTATCTGTATCGTTGAAAGACGATTTTTAGATCCCGAACTCAACGTCTGCATATTGTAATAGAAGGGCAAACGTTCTGTGAGCTCCGCCGTGTGACCTATTTCTGTGCAGAATACATTTAGCGATACAGGTAGGAAGGGAAACATTGAAACGCCAGCACTGAAACAACAAGCTCAAAATGGGAATATCCGAAAGCGTTCGATGAGTTCGTGGCAGTTTTATGGAAAATCATTTTCTGAGTCGATACGTAAGCTCTTATCTCATCTTTCCCATTTCTCCAATTTCATCTAAAAGAATATCCTTTGTTAAGCTGGTCTCAATGAGCACCGTTGTTAAGTGCTGCTCACTCCGCGCTCGCAGCCATTCATAATCCATTGTGTTGTTTGCCCCTCACTTGGTGTACATTACCACTGCAGATTCCAATGTGAACAGTCAATAACACGCACAGATGTGGCCATTGTGAATGCCTTACTTTTTAATTCTGAAGAATGCAGTCCGGATAACTACTCCTGCACCTCCAGAAATCACTTGAAGCACAAGTTTTCCCGTCTTTACAGCTCGAGATGATTGGAAAAACACATACATCATGTAACAAGAGTTTTTTTTCACACTGCACTCGTTTAATTAATTTTAAGGCGTATAATTCAGCATGCATGCATGGAAGGGGGGCGGGATTTCTGCTATGGCTGCTGTTCTGCCTCAACCAATCTTCATGAGTTGCAAAAAAAAAAAAAAAAAAAAAAAACATTAACCTCGGGGTTGATATAAACATGTGCACCAGGACTTCATTTCCTCCTCACCATCTTGCTGCACTCATCAGTTTTATATAGAACACGCTACTCCAGAGTCAACATCAGTAAAAATGAAACAGTACATGATAATGATGTTCCCTGACCTCTTTTAGACAGTCAATATAATCCATGATGCTGTTGTGTCTTGCCTCACATCGTGTTCACCGGCTCTCTAGCTCACAGCGTGAAAAAGTAAATATGTGGAAAGCTACGAAGGGGAAAAACTGCATTTTATTTATTTTTTATTAACACTATAAATCAAGGAGAATCTACTTAGCTCATATGTGAATGTCCTGATCAAGGCAAAAGCTAATACAACTACCCAATTCCAGTGACGGCGATAAATAAAATTACACAACAATCACTGTTGCCCTTTTATGGCTTTACTGGAAAGATATTGCATTGTTTGTTTTTCCATCCAACATCTTAGGCAAGAAAAAGAACATCTGCAGGCTTTCACCCCTTTGACATTATATTGAAATGCTGCTTGGGAAATAATTCATAGCCTAGATGCTGAACTCCCTCATGCCCAATGAAAAAAAACAAAAACCAACAACAACAAAATAAATCTCACGTCTTGCTGGCTGTTCCCTTAACAGATGCCATACAGGAAGTCCAGCCTATCAGCACTACCAGGCACGCAGAAAGCATGGCTAAGTTTCCCGTTTTGTTTAGTTTTTTTATTTTTTATTTTTTGCAAGGTTCAGCAGTTATGGAAAGACACAACTTTGTCATCACTCGACAGGTTCTCCAAAACTATAAAATGAGGGTTAAAAATCAGCCAAATAGAGGTCACCTTTGTTTTGAAAGTCTGTGAAGAAACCCTGTTTCAGTGACAGGTACCGTTGACACAAAGGAAACACAGATTTCCGTTAAGGTTGCATATTTAATAGGTTAAACAAGCCACGGTATGCATCTGCATCCCTGTTTGGATCCGTACAGATGTTGACATGGTTTGCAGTGAATGCAAAACATCCCCATGGTCCAATGACCCCAAAACCATTTCCTCAGAATGGACTGCTTTTCAAACAAGCTCTGTGATCCTGTATCAGCATGCTTACTTCAAGAGGCCCTTTAATCATGAGTATCGGGAACCCTGAGTTTACTACTCCTGTTTTAAAGCGTTTCCTGATTGGTCTGTGCTTAATGTAGATAAGGGTGTTCAGTAAGGCTTGTTTTTGTTGAAAAATCATTTCAAGCATGAAGCGTGATCGAGATCAAACAATATCCTTCAAAAACATTTTCCAGTATGAATTTCAGGAAGGTCCTGTAGATTTGCATTCATATTAACAGATCATCTCACCGCGTCATCTCAACCACCATCCATGTATCTTGTATACGAGGGGTGTCCAACACGTTTCAGTTCAAGTGTCACATACAGCCCAGTAAAATAGTGCCATAATAACATTTAGATTTTTCTTTGTTGTGGCGTTGAAGAATGTCAACGTAAAGCCAATTTCAATGGAACATAGAATTAAATGTCCGAAAAAAAAACTTCTTCTATATCTCTGGTATTATCGGTGTTTTAACAAACTCACCTTAACAGCATGGCTTTGAGGCTAGTTTAATAGCAACAAGGTTCTTTCATGACAGTGTCACAGATATCTCAGACCAGGTCTCAGAAATGTGTTTGCTACTCTTATTAAATTTGTTATTTCAAAACAACGTTTTCTTTGACATTTTTGCTTGGTGTATTTGTCTACACACCGAGAACATGCAAGCAGCACAGAGAAAAGCCCTCAAGTCGAACATCAACATGAAACCAACAACAACCACTGTGCCACAACATCCTGCTACCAACACACATGTAATTCAATTAAATGCAGCATCACTGACACCAACTTCATTATCCCCATTTATTTCTATCACCAATTTAGACCCATTACCGATGGATCACCATCGGCATCACTAACTTTGCATTGCTGGGTGATGGAGGTGATCCAAGCTGACTGTGGGTGAAGGCAAGATACATCCTGGACAGGTCAACAGTCCATCACAAACACTTGACCTACCAGCAATGTGGAGTCACAGAGAACATGCAAACCGCACACCGAACCTGAACTTGAACCAACAACCGCCACTACTCAAATCTACAATCACAGATACACTAAATTGCCAAAAGTATTCACTCGCCTGACTTCACATGTATATGACCTTGAGTGACCTCCCATTCTTAACCCATAGGAGGCAATATGATGCGGGTCCATTTTTTGCAGCTAGATGACCTTCCAATTCTTCTAAGACGAGTTTCCACAATGCTTAGGAGTGCTTATGGAGATTTTGGACCATCTGAGAGGTCAGACACTGATGTGGGATGAGAAGGCCCGACATTTTTTCATGGCTTCTACTTTGTAATTGTATAATTACAGTTGATTGTAAGGAAATTTCCCTGCTGGACTTCTTGGCATCCTATCATTATACCATGCTGGAATTCACTGAGCTCCTGAGAGCCACACATTCTTTCACTTATGTTTGTAGAAATAGTCTGTTAAGTCTATGCACCTGTGGCTGGAACAATGATTTGGATAGCTGAACAAATACATTTGTCAATATAGTGCATAAGATGAAGATGCAAAACCTTCAATATTTCAATTTTGTGTAGTACTTTAATTTTTTTTAAACCAATAAGAAGAGCAAGTGATCACTCCTCAAAGCTTACCGCAATGCGCGTGTTGATCTTCTGCTCGCCCTCGGCGCCCTTCTGCTCCCCGTTGGCCCGGCTGTACTCTGGAGGTTGCTGGTTCGACGCCCGGCTGCCCTTGG
>OMNM01037142.1:9211-25610 GCA_900302745.1 Parablennius parvicornis | reverse complement strand
TGGTGATGAAAACTTTTCTTTTCCCCCAGATGACTCGACTTACAAATGCCCAGTATTTGATGAGACAAAAAGAAGAGCCACGGCGTCATTTCCAAACCAAAATGGCATTGAAAAGGATGCCTAGTCAAAAGCGTGAAGTCCAGATGGAATAATCTGCAAGAGAGAATGAGCCAGTTTTCCATGCAATCTGTTGTTTTTTGGTGGGATGCGAAGATCGACTGGATCCTACACTGTCAACTCCCAGATGGTTAAAATGAATTGTTGAATAAATTACACCATTCATCAGATATCTTTAGATTTCAACCCATTGTTCTTCAAAATTAATTGACCAATATTCATTCAGTTGGACAGAACCTGCTCTGATTTATTTGATATTGTTGAGATCTTAACAATCGGGGATTAAATGAAGCAAAACAACAAACTGATGGGTGGTAATGAAGAAGATTTGTGCTTTCATGTCACTGATTCACACTCCATTTGACTTTCCTCTGTCTTCCCCCACTGAATTGCAGTTTTGATGGCCAAAAAGCAAAGGTGGAAAGAATCTAAAGAGGAGCGAATTATTCATTTTTCGGTGACACATTAGATGTGAGACATTTTACTTTGAGCTAAAATGGAATCAAAGTCTTCCCTGCCTTTCTGAGGAAATCAAATGTCGCTGCAGGGACTTGAAGATGAAACCTGTATCAGACACAAGGTTTTAAAAATAAGAACAAAGACATCCCTTTAATGCAGTGACTCTAAAATCTGAGAAGCGCTCCTCCGCTGCTCCACGGTTCAGCCACAGAGATTCACACCCGGCCCAATAAATGGTGAGAGACCAAAACACTCTCACAGTGTGAGGCCGAGCAAAGAGTGTGTCAAAGAGCGGTTTATCTGCCTCGACAGGGGCGTGCTGCGGCTGACGGGGTTTCTTTTTGAACTTGCGTTGCTCCAAATTAAAGCCAAAGTCCCAGAAAAGCACACAGAGCGTTTGCTTACAAAGCTGAAGGCGCGGCTCCTGCAATTTATCACCCAGACTTTAATGTGTGCCTGGGGTCTGCCTGGACAGGTATCACAGAATGAAGGTCAATGAGGGAGAAATAAATAAATAAAACCGCCTTGCTCCTGAGGACAACCCTTCTTATGTGGGTTGAGAAGATTTGTGAGTCAAAAGCTACAGACGCAGAGACCCAGATGAGGCTTTTAATGGGGGCCGGATTGCATTTACTCTCCAGCTGGAGTATTTTCCGGAGGATGTGTCCTTTACCTGACTCTGCATTCAACTCGTATGTGGCCGTGGCATTTCAAGCTAAAAAGCTTACCATCCCAATTTTCACCGTGCAGTGAGAAGCAATAAATGAAATCCCTGCGGATACCCCCTGCTCCAGCCCTGCCTCTTTGTGTAAAGAGGAGGTAATCACGCATAGCTGCTCAAACGTCACCGGGACATGGGAGTCATAGACGAGAGCCTGGCACTTGCCACTTTGGCAGATTGCACTGTCAGGAGGTAAACAACGGAAAAAATGAGGAAGTACTCATCTGATAGGAAATGTCAGTGCATGATTGGATATTAAAAAAAAAAAAAAAAATCCTCCAAATTAGGGTCATTAATCATGCACTGGAAAAACAGTGACAGGTCTTGTTCTCAAAAGCTCTCCTCTGGAACTAAGCTGAGTGCCACCCGGAAATTGTGCAATTACCTTAATACCTGATTTAAATGAAGAGTATGCATGGCTGTGTCAATTGTTAATTGAGGAAAACAGCTCATATTATTGAAAGGTAATTGCCATCAGAGGAAGTCTCGTTATCTAATCCTGTCCTTTTTTATTTTTTTTTTTTTTTTTTTTTTTTTTTTTTTTACATAATTAACAAAACAGTAGTGCTTTAAATTCCCTCATATCCAATGCTGCCCCACATTGTGCTGCACTATCAGAAACAGAGGGCTCGTTTACACAACAATAATTTCAAATGAAAAGGCAACACTTTCCATGCATTATGGGTGTCCGTTTGCACAACAGCGTTGGTTGGAGCCACTGAAAAAGCTACATTTTAGAAATGAATTAAGCTCTGTTGTGTAGACGTGCAAAAACAATACTTTCTGAAAACGCCTGAGGCCCATCTTCTTGTTGACGGCAGAAATGCTGCTACTGCGCAGGCACGCCGCAGCCGTGGTAAATAGCTCTTCTGAACATGTAGAAGTAGATGGACAGCAATAAAAATGGTGGAGTGTCAATACTCCCTGTCTATATTCTCCTGGGATTTGATATTTTTCCAGTGAGAGTGGGGCTGGGACGAATAATGAAAATCAGTGGTCAAATAGTCTGGTAACAGTAATCGTTCTAATTCTGATAGTAAATGATTAAAATCAAACCTAAGCAATAAAGCTCAAAAACTGACTTGATTTCAGGAACAAAACTGCAAAATTGCATATGCAATAAGAGAACATGGTAATAACGCCGTGAACTACATGACAATATTTGTGACACTACTTGACATCATGCAAAAAACATTTATTCAAAGCCCTTAAGTGAATACGATGCTGGCTGCTGGAGAGTCCTGGACTGTGTTGCTTCCTGCTTCATCATTCTTTCTCCTGGGTGTAAGAATCTGCGAAGGTGCCCTTGCTGTCTTTTTGGTACCTGTGTAGGAACATACATCACATGAATAGTTATTAGATTTTTTTTTTTTTTATTGATTACTTGAACTTAAATTGTGAAAAAATAAAGAAATAATGCAAATAAATAACCTAACTAGTTGTCTACAGAAAATTAATCGACGAGTCAGGCACTAACTAGTCGGAGTCAATTATAAAGACTAGTCAAGACCAGTGAGAGCTACCCGTTATAGCGATCCAAAAAAATGTCTGTGTACTCGCCATTGTTAATGTTTATAAAGTACATTTTTCTGTTTGTGTGTGTAATTTCATTGAAAACAAACAACAGCACCTACTAGTGAATCGATGGGCTAACTAGACTGTTTTCAGTGTTTCTACTGTTTTCGTGTTAACAGAAATTTTTAAAAATGATGCGTCTTCACTTGAAACACTGTCATGTAAATGGGGCCTGAATGTGATACGAATCTCTGAAAGAAGTGTAACTCTCCGCCAGTAATGCACATTTCAAGTGTGACTCTGTTATCGCCATGCTTTCTTTAAGAACATCCAGGGATGTGTATTGAGCAGAAGAAAAAAAAATGTTCAGCCCATTTTCCATCTCACTTATCATCTTTCACCCAATAACCCAATTCAGTACTGCAGAGTGCACACAGCAATTAACTTGAAGCAACAGGGTTTCCACTAATGTATCACATTTCTCTGCCCACTGTGTCAGTGTAACAAACTGCACCCCCGAGGGCTGCTGCTGCAGAATGATGGCACGCAAGCTGGAATTGACGGGGGCACGTTAGGAACCAACAATCCCCCCCACCTCTCCCACCACACGGAGACCAGACATCTCCTCACAATCACTGACTGCCCCACTGCGTGATGCAGCGATATCGCAGGAAATCTAATCAGGAGCTGCCTGACTTGTGCATAATTCACAGCCCAGCTAATCGATGCTTATTCTGCGTGGATTATTGATATCGGTTGTGAAAGCAAAGTCCTCTTCTGGTTTGGTTTTGTTTGGTTTTTTTTCTTTCTTTTCCATCTCGTCTCATGTGGCTCTGTTTAATGCAGTGAGAACAAGAATGAGGATGCCAGAAAGATATATCTCACATCTAACTCTTTCTCCACACTCGTACGATCTGCTAAAAGAGGTTTCTCTCACTTACTGTGATCAAAAAACCAGTGTGATTCCACCATGTGTATATTTTCAGTGCACTCAGGCAGTCTCTCTATAGCTTGCCGTTGGTCTCCATAGGTGCAGTCACAGAGAAAAGACATTGAGCGCTGCTTCTCAGCAGAATCATGTTTGCATGACTAATATGAAGGTGTGAATGTCTTCATGAGAAAAGGAGTACAGGGGTGTATTTCTCTATTGAGTATCATCTTAATTAAACCAAATCTCCCGCAAAGACTCTACAGGCAGCAATTTTAGATTGCAATTAGCCATGCTTCATACGGCTAACCACTCGCGCTCAACTCTCTGCTGGTGTATTGTTAAGGCAATACCTTAGACTCTTTTCTGCATAATCCTTCCTAATACCAGCAAATTCCTGGAATCCGTACCATATTTTGGCAAATTTTGGGAGAAAAACCTGCTTTGTGAACCAATGATACTTCCCACCGTCATATCTAAGCGACTGGCGAATGCGGTCCGTTATTGCGGTGATAATCACATAACCTCCGGCAAACATGGCTCCGTGGCCTGCTTTGACATATGCAAACTTAATGGGATTTTAGTGGCGGCCACAATGAGCGTTACACCTCCGAATGTATCAAGCGGGGCCTCTGCTTGGTTTCATTACCAGACGTGAGATTTCATCACCGAGAGCACACATGGCTGAAGACACAGATGCTGCTGTTACTTCCTCAGGTGCAGCCACAGGCTAGCCTTTGTTCCACTTCCAGGTCCTTGCAGCTGCTCCACAGGAGCTCACTGCTGCAATGTGTGTTGCAGAGTCAAAAACAGTAGTGCACCACTGAATTAAACCTATAGAGAGTGTCTGAAACCCACTGGTAAATCACCACTAAAGAACAATAAATCATATGAATATGTAAATTGTCAAAGCAGACCTGGAATGATTTTAAATGGCTGACCTAAAGACTGATATTGAATAATAATTTAGCTTTAAAAAAAAAAAAAAATTGGTATCTCGGTCTGCAATTTATTGAAATGTTATTATTTTTTATTTTTTTTACCATATGCAAATATTTGATGATTTATGGGAGTCTTGAAAAAAACGCCCTCTTGGCCGCAGGTGTAGGAGCCAGTGGCAGAATATGATGTTAATACACAGTAACAACACAACTCGAACCACATGATGCTGCCCAGGAAGGTTATCTGTCTCTGATGATTTATCTCACTGCTACCTAAAGTCATAGCAGGTATTGCCAGAAAAAGGTTGGTAGTTAGTTATCCAAGAAAAAAGAGCAGTTGAGGATAAGCCCCATGCCGTTCTCACTGTGTGCTTTTGACTGTGAGTCAGTTATTAATTCCAATGCTACAAAATCCACCTCTCCATGGAGATTGTTTTTTAAACTTTGCTCAGAGAAAAAGCCTCAACCCGATGCTGTAAAGCACCATATAAAAAGAGTCATCCTAAAGACGTCTGGTGACGGAGCCTGAGCTTTCACCAAAATAATCATTTGTAGTGTGTGACTTCATTATCGCTACCCGTCCCTGTTGCAAGCAGAACGTGACAAACTCCTGACTCCAATTAGACTCTGGTTTAATTACTTGCATCTACATAAGTATTAATTCAGATCCCTCTTCGCTGGGCCTCGCTAATTCCACAATAATGCATTGTCATCTATAATTTCTGCAATCTGTCACAATGTTAGAAAGTAGGCCCACTGGCATATTCGAACCAAACATACACAGAATAAACTCAAAGCTGGAATGGAGTTATAATGGGATATAAACTAATGAGGACATGTTTAATTGGAGTTTGAAGTATGAGACTTCAATAATTTGTTGGGTTTTTTTTTATTCCTGTGAAAGCTGTGAGATACAAGTCTGCAAATGACACTTCCCTTGAAACGGTTGAATTTTGCATTTTAAAGCTATATCAAATCATTGTTAAGAAGTTAATCATCTATACGTGATTCCTCCAGGCGAGACCAGACTTGTGAAGTCCATTAATTCATCTTTTACATCTTTGGACTGCAACCTTTTCTCGTGCAGTTTAATGTTGGACAGTTTTGTGTTTTATGTGTTTTGTGTTGAATCACGTTCACTTTTTTTTTTTTTTTTTAAGATTTTAATGCTGGATATCCTCATGACATAGTAGTTTCGAAGGTTTCATGTATACATCATCTCACCACATATCAAACAGTGTGGAGCCTGTGAATCACCTGTTGCAAGAAATTCAGAAGTTAAATTGGAATCTTTGTAGTTTCTTTCAAAAGCAGAAATCTGCAACCCTGCTGGTGTATTTTTTATTTTTTTTTTTTTTTATCGTTGCCTCATTTTCTCTTTTGAACTAAGCACTCAAGTGTTTTGTGTGTGTGTGTTTTTTTGTTTTTTTTTTTGTTTTTAAATCTTTTTGACTTAATGAATGCATGTGAATAAATCACGATTGAGTGAGAATTTGGCAGGAGCAAAATGAAATCCCGACTACACTAATGAAAAGAAAATCCATCCATCCATCCATCCATCCATCCATCCATCCATCCATCCATCCATCCATCCATCCATCCACCCATCCATTCAAAATACCATGTGATTTTTGGACATCATCTCAGTTGCTGCTTTGTTATAGAGGCAGGTTTTAACATATTGCTTTGTACTTTTTTTTTTTCTTTTATGTGCTTATGAGTGGAAGTCATAATGAATTTCTTTTCGTTTATGTTTTCCTTCTCTTAGTGATGTGCAGTAAAAACCCCACGGGGAGTGAAATAGTTCATTGGCTATATTCTTTTCAGGAGTTGCTCAAAACTTTTTCTTTGCAAACACCAACAAACAGTGTTAAAGCTGTATATTATGGCAGACATAAAGGAGGAACACAAAGCAGTAGATGACAGCAAAAGAAAGCCCAATGCACACAGAAACTGAAAAGTAGAGCAAAAATATACCTTAAACGCTCTCATGCTGGAAAATCAAATCAATCCAATCAAGAATACATTTTCATCCATGAAAATCCTTCCTAACTTTAATCAAAACCAAAGAATAAATACTCAGAACAAATTTAGCTGCTGTTTACGACGAATAAAGGAATCTATTATTTTTAAATATTATTGGGTCCTTAAGCACTACGTTTGAAATGAATACTAAAGTACTGTAAAAGGTATTTGTACAAAAAGTGATTCATTTTTTAAAAGAAATACATTTTTTCATAATATAGATCTTTCAGTTATTGATTTAAGTTCTTTATTACAAATTTGGAGTTTGAATTGAAAAAAAAAAAGAAGTTCCAAAACGCCACGTAATTTTGATAGAACAGAAAATACTTTATTAATCCTGGTGGGGAAGTCTTTTTAAACGTCAATGTAACTTAATTTAAAGAAATGAACATGCAGTTTTTGTTTGTTTGTTTTTTTTTTTTTTATTCACGGTGAAGTTCATGATTCATTTGGAACAATTTGGAGTCCCTTTGAATGTCTTAATGATCCCAAACCAAGGTTTTTTTTTGTAAACTCTCCAAAAGTAACCAGCAGGAGTCATTAGACTGCTATTTGTAGGAAAGGTATGTGGGGGGGAGCGGAAGTGAGGAAGTGATCTGAGCAAGAAAACTTTTTTCAGGGGGGTGTAGTTTGGAGAAGTCGGTCTGTTTTTTTTTTTGTTTTTTTTTTTTTCATCGGAGCCGCGGGATGAAAAGTGAAAAGTTTTCTCTGCCGAGTTCCAGTGCTTAAAGAGCCAGACGTCACGTTGCGCACAATGGGACTCCCCACTTTGGAGTTCAGCGACTCTTTCCTGGACAGTCCCGACTTCAGAGAGCGCCTCAAATGCCACGAAATCGAGCTGGAACGGACAAATAAATTCATCAAGGAGCTCATCAAGGACGGAAACATGCTGATCACTGCGCTCAGGAGTAAGTAAAGATGATTCGTTCGTGCGCCTTTCCGCAGAGACTGTTGCTCCTCTCTTGACTGTCCAGCCAGCCAGCGGGGGGGTTGTGGTCCCCCACTGGAGCGCATTTACATTGCATGTGGGGGAAAGCTTTAAACATACATTTACGCAAAGACCACCTACGATTGATTATTCTGTGATTGCTGGAATTGCACATTTAGTTGCCTTTTTCTCTGCCTCAACGGCTACACTGCATGCACACAAACGCTCTCACAGCCTTTTAAACCCGGTGATATGAATAGATCTGCTCTGCCCAGTCAAAAAGGCCACAGTCAGACATGTGGATCTCATTAGTGCAGAGTGCACATTGTTCTAACTCCAATTCATTAATGAAAGATGCTTTCAATCACTCTCAAGGGTCATCTATCCCAAGCAGAGGAAACAGACCTCTGCTCGAGTCATCTAATGACTTGCATCCAGAAAGGCCCTGCATGACTGTCACAGGGAGGAAGCCAGCCCCTCCATCGTCGGGGTCATTGTCCTCTCAAGTTCAGCCTCAAATTCCTCCACGCTGATTAAAGCAGACTTCCTGTTCTGCTGAATCCCTGTGGGGATGAAAGTTTGGTCCGCTCACGTCACAAGTGTGTCTGTGAAATGGGGGAGAGATTAGAAATATAGGCCGTAATAAATATGGAAAACAGCCGGCTTGAAATCGAGTGGGAAGGGCAGAGTGGTGTGTTGTGGTGCTCTCACCAACTCATCACTCAGCGGTGTAATATATTTGTATTTTCACAGTTCAAAATAACACAGTCCCATCAACCTTTACTGGGGAGAGGGAGCTCCATTCTTCATGCTTTCACTCTTTTAATCACCATTCCCACAGAGTGAATGCACTCTGCATGTGCCGCCGTGGTCGTCGAGGCGGTGGAGCCGAAATGCCACATTGACATGTTGACACCTCCAAGCTGACACATCCGGCAATTTACACATTAAGTGCATTGTTATGCAGCGTGGTCTGAAATTATAAATCCACTTTAAAAGTCAATCATGTGTTCACGTTAACGCAAAGAATCCAGGAAAGTTCAGTGAATTAGAAAGATTGAAAATGGAGGTTTGACAGGTTTGAATCCGAAATGAAGCGTTTTCGTCTGGAATTCCATGTACTTCCACTGAACTGGAGTAAGATTTACTTCTATGAGCTCCCCAAGTGAACACGATGATTTCATAGCCCTTTCTTATTTTTCTTCAATCTTGAAGTGGTTAGCACTCTCTCTTCACTGTAATAATATACACAGTCTGAGTCTTGTTTATTCCCAAAGTCCAAAAATATGCTTTTAGGGTCATCAGTGATTCTACATTTGGTAAATGTGAGTGTGTGACTGGGATCAACTCCACTGGATGAAAGATGTCGGAATGAATCCATCATTTATCGCCAGTTTGTCTTTAAAACACTTTGCACATCATTATTTTTTGTTTTAGTGACAATATGAAAATTTTTGACAAATTATGTGATGAGAAGATGAGTTGCGATGATGAAGTGGTTAGTACTTTTAACTCACGCAATAAGTTGTGGGTTTGAATCCAAGTAGAGACCTTTGGGTTTGGCTACTACTGTTTCCTCAGAGTCCTCTACTTTCCTCCAACAGTCAAAAACACATGCAAGTTAGGTGGATAAATAACTTGCTCATTACTTTTGGTTTTGTCATTATTGCAACATAAAGTTTTGCAAATATACATATGGCAAAAGACTAGCTGAACTGAATTTAAAATTTTAGACCAAAGAAGGGAAAAACGAAAAGAAACGGGATCCCAAAAGAAAAAGAGAACTGTTATCTGTAAATACAAATCCCAAAGTTTTTGACTTGGTTCACAGTGTGCCCCGGTTTTTGTGCAATGTCTTGGACAGGTTTGGATAACGCAGGTACGGAAGACGGACGTTCAAATCTTATATTTTCCGTTCGATTTGTAGGTCAGCAATCAAAAAAAAAAAAAGTGGAAATGTGGTCCTGACGATATAACAAAAGGTCAGATTTCTTGAGCGTCCCTGAAAGTAATTTTCAGCTGATGTTTACTTGGTATAAGCAAACATTTAAATATGGCAGTGTCCCAAGTTTCCAAAAGAGCATTCCTTTCTCAGTTCCTTTTATTATTGTGGGAAATGTTGCATTGAACCATCAAAAACTGAAATGTGGAAGTATTCAATGTCAAACTGTGAAGAGAAACTTCCTCCTAATTGTGGCCAGAATGAATCTTTTTCTATAGAAAAGTGCCTGACCATAATAAGAAACAGCAAATAAAGGCTGAGCTGCGGTGGCCTCAGAGGATGAACAACATCCCCAAGATACTTGCTACAAGGGAGAAACAATGTTAAAGGCTTCGGGTGAAAATCACTCCCACGTTAAAGGATTTCTCCTTGTTTTCCACACTGTTTTAGCTCCTCATTTTAGGATTATGGGTTTGTTCAATCAACAGAAACGGTAGGGAATTTCTACCATCCTGCGTTATCAACTCAATCAAAAGCTTTACTTTGTCTACTCTGGTGAATTAAGGTGAAATTGCGGCTTATCTATGGAATATTTTCTCACTGTTTTACCTCTGAGTTTCTGTATTATGGCTTTGAATGAGAAACATTTCTTTATTATTCCCTTGCATTGTATTTGTGATTCGACGATCGCGTGCTGAAAGCCTCTGTTTTGCCCCTTTTTCTTTCTTTTTTTTTTTTTTTTTTATATACACAGAAAAAAAACTGTGTCAGTCGGTGGGGCTCCACTGGTGGACAGGAATACCCTGCGGAATGTTTTATTCATGGCGGTGAAGGTTCTCCGTATGAGATGTCAAAGGTCTGTGCAAATGGTTTAATACCAAGTAAGACCTTAATGCTCCAGGTTGTACTGCGCATATAAGAATGTGGCAAAGTGAATCGTGCCTGTGATTGCTTTTGATTGGCTTATTGATTGAATAAAACGGCACAGCTGAGGCTTTACTGCAGGGATGTCAAACATAAGGCCCGTGGGCCAAAAGTAGTCTGCAAGAGGCTCCAATCCGGCCGGCCAAACCATCAAATGGTAAAAAAAAAAACTTCAGTGTAAACATTGATTTTTGGACATTGGATTGTGTTTTTTTTTTTGGTCATCTCAGTGTATTTTGCACCAGTGCTTTCTTTAAAATTGGTTTTATGTTGAGAATATAGTCATTTTCTCTCATAGTTGTTTGTTTTGTGAAGGTTTTTGTGAAAATATAGACATTTTCATCATGTATACTCTGCACCACAACAAAGAAAGAAAAGTTTAAATTCAAAGGTTATTATGGCAGACCACCGCCACTGATCCAGGAACATAGGCCACAAAATAAACAGCTTCGGAACTCTGTGGAAGGACTTGTGAGTTGTGTTTGTCTTCCCTTTGTGGTGATGAGTGGTTTAGTCCTTTGACTGGAAAGCCCAGTTTCAGTCAGGGTGGGAGAGAGAGAGTGCAGGAAGCGAGGAGACAGCACTAAATTATTGATGGGCTTTAACTTAGAATGCTGCAGAGGTTTATGACCCTTTAGGACCGGCCATCACTGGTGACATTACTGGACCATTTTTTGTCCCTCTAATAGCAATCATCTCATGTTTCTGGATTGAAATGTGGGCGATAATTTATTGGTCTTCATGTCCTGTCTATGTCAGTGAGCCCTGTTCAGCCAGGCCGTTAATACATGAGAAACGCTTCTATATGCACATGCACCGGATCTCTTTGCGCTGGATTCTAGTTGACGTATAGCTACGAGGCTGAACTGTATGGAGCATGGATGTGTTTCATGGATAGAACATCATTGGTGTGATTGAATAGAAATATGGTTAGAAATCAACTCCTACTAAGCTTGACACCCATGGTTTAACCCCTTATGAGGCGTTACAATAACTGCTCATTTTTCATTTCCATTGAAAATTAAGCGAAAAATAAGACTAATGCATCTAATAAGTCAAATTTAGGCCACTTATTTTGCCTAAATACTCAGAAGTGTGCAAACAAACCTTTCACAGAAATCCAGTGAGAAAACCATTACATTGTTAACTTAATAGTTTTTGATCAGTTTGTATTAAAATGGCATATAAAGATGTTGAATGTTGAAGAGTCTTACTAGATCTCCAAACAATTCTCTTAGCTCGAAATTCCAAAGTAATCTTATGTGTCTCCGATAAAGAGTTAAATCTCTTTAAATGTTCAAATTCTTCTGTGTAACAGTTTTAATGAGATTTCTCATCAATTTCAAATTTAGTCTGCAGTACGACAACATCCTCAAATATTCAGCGATGAAGTCCAAGAGGCAACACGAGAGCCCCGTTCACCAGATGGTGTGGCCCCTGCTGAGCCCTGATCTCCACAACACGGAGTCTTTCTCGGATTAGATGAGGCAACAGAAGACACTGAAACTGGCTGAATCCACACAAGAACTGCAGCAAAGCTAAAAAAAAAAAAAACACCTTCCTGTCATGAACTATGCACAACTGAGCATTTGGTTAAAACAGTCCTGCCTCAAAGACAAACAGCTGGTTACCCCAGACAGCAGTTAAATTAGATAGTTAAACTGCTTAAAACACCTGCATAGATCTGTACAAATCTGATATATTGAAGAAAGTTTTGGAAAATCTTCGTGCTACAAAGGCCTATGAATCACACTGTGATTCAAACTGTTATTTGTCTGTAATTATTTGGTCAGGTGCAAGAAGGAAGGATCTCCAGATGCTGTAAGTAGCTGCGCTAGGCTTCATGCTGTCTGTGGTTTGTGCTTTGTTGTCGCATCTGGTGTAAATAACCACTGCCGACTTTTGCTTTTCCCTCTGCTTGACTGCAGTAATTGAATCGACTGAAGGTGCTAATTATGCCTTTAGTGAGTGGGGTTGCTGAAACCACACATAAGAGGAAATAATTATATATATTTCAATTGCAGTTGTTAAGTTTCTTGAGGCTGAACGGATGCAGGTAGCCACGGGGGATCATCATAGGATATCGTTGTGGTTATCAGTATTTAAAATTCTTTTTTTTTTTTTTTTTTTTTTAACACATTGGCAAATTGGAGTTAGTAACTAATTACAGCTGTGATTTTACTCATGTTTTTGCTTGTACTGAAGCTTTGAAAAATCTCTGCAGATTGGAATTTTTTTTTCCATCTTTTTTTTTTTTTTAACCCTATTTTTTTTCCAACAATTTCCAGATTGTGAAGCATTTCAGCCGAACTTGGTGAGTGACCCACTCTTTAGACTGACGCGCACAGTGATGACAACTCGACTAATGTGTCAGAGCAACACTAACATCATGCAATTTAAAAACGGTCTAACTGAGAGAGACAGTTACTTCACCACCCATTTCATTAGGTACACTTCTTGTGTTGCCGTGAACCACCTCCACACAGCCTTAGGCTATGGGAATTCAGAAGAAAGGTCTATTGAATATGACATGGATTTTGACACCATGCAGACTGAAACTCTTGATATACTGGGTTTTTCATGCACATCCACCTCTGGTATTAACAGAAAATGGTCTGAACAATGACCTGTGATCGGCTGTCCACCGGGTTAAAATGCATTGTTGACGTAAGAGGACAGAGAAGAATGGAAAGACAAGTTTAAGATGATAATAAGAGTAGCTTACAACTAAGCGCATATAACACGGTGAACCCTGAAACTGATGGATTCACTTGGGTCAGCTAATAACAGGAAATTGAGACCAGCTCACTCAGCCTCACCGAAACTGGACATTAGAAGATTGGAGAGATGTTTGATCGAACACGTCTCCATTTCTGTAGTCACATTCAGATGTTAGAATCAGAATTTAGCATAAATGGATGTAACCTGCTTTGTGTGAAAGGCTAAGGCTGTTGCTGTTGGTGTAATGAGGTAGGGGAGATTTTCTTGGCACAGTAGGGGGTCATTTGTATCAACTAAACATAGTTTAATGGTCAGAGCCTCCCTGAGTATTGTTGATGTCCATTTCCATCCATTTATGATCGCAGTGTACCTTCTTCTGATGGTGCCATGTGAGAAAGGTCCAACCATCTCAATATATTTTTCAAACGTGACAATGAGTTCATTGGACTAAAAAAAAAATCCTAGTCGCCAGATTTTAGTCTAAATGAGAACTTTTACAATGAAGTGGAAAAAGAGATCACGTCATAGAGGTTCGGCTGTCAAATGCTGGCACATCAATAGGAACTAAAAACCTGTCACAACTAGATCCGGAGCATCGGACTCATGTTAGTTCAGGGGCCACAACCAGGCCAATTTCATGTCGGGTGATCCGAACTGGTAAAATAGTGCAATAATAACCTTCATATTGGAATTTTGAATTTGGACAGCATGACTTTGAGGTTAATAGTATTGATCACGCAGTCGCAGTGTTGTGTCGTGTACCCCTAAGAATTTATTAAAAAAAATAAGCCTTATGTTTTATTTGAAATGTTGTCAATGTGCTTGGTGAGTTAGCAGGCCGGATTGAGAACTCTTGCAGGCCAGCTTTAGTCTAGAGGCCTTTTGTTTGACACCCCTGAACTGATGCTAAATAGGGGGTTCAAATTGATACGGACAAGTTATATCTAAATACTTTGGCTGCTTTTTTTTTTTCCACAGGAGTACGTAGTAACTCTCATGAATTACTAATTTCGGGTGACTCTGACAACATGAGCTGTTGTTCAATAGTCAGCATAACCTTTACATTGTTTTGTGCAGCTTTGGAGAAAAGCTCAGTGTCGACTAAGATAAAGGTTTAGGATTAAAATTGGTGATATTGAAAATCAGAAAAGAGCTGAATTGCCTCTGACCAGTAGAAATCAAAAGGTGCACTCCTACTTCTCTTAGGCTGAATCATATTTAGGTTTAAAAAAAAAGACATTTTTTTTCAATTCAAGAGTTATAAAAGAGTTTCAGGGGGTTTTGTGCCAGATTGTTTGCCAGGCACTGTAACTTCCTGCACCCACATCGCAATGACGAGACTCTAGGAAGTGATTTCATACTGATGACAAATGCTCTGACACATAAAACCACACATAAAACGGCAACTTTTTTTGATTTTTTTTTAAACACTTCTGTTCTTGTCAAGATTAAACAAATCCATTATAACTTGTTAATTATTGAGCTTCAGAAGGCGCTTGTGTTTAGATTGTGTTGCCGTGTTTGCTGAGCCCATCCAACAAGTTCCTGGCTGTCGTTTCATATTTATTGTAGAGGCATGAGACTGGCATCACTCTTTTCATCAACTACAAAAAGAGTAAACCGTATTTCCCAAGATGATGAAATTATGCTACAGGAGCCACGACATGTACCCCTTTCATCCTATTTGTGTATCAAAACACCCCATCATGTATTATTAGTTAGATAACTCAGACAGTGATTGCTATGGGAATCCTGTTTGCGATGCTCTCTTTCACCACCTGTCATGTCCTGGCACGGGTTGCCTGGACCGCTCTGAAGAAAAATATTTTATTATGACTGCTTGGCTTGTTAGATATTTGACCTTTTTCACATGCCTCATGTTTAGCTTGCTTTTGATATTTCATGTTGAGCCTGCCGTATTGGGTTTTCCAGTGTATGCACTGTATAGCAAGTGATTTGATCCACAAGATAAGGTCTGCAACGTCCTATCAGACACACCAATCTCACATATGGCATATCTACAGTACATATCCTATAGACTGGTTTAAACTGAGCTGCTGGCTGAAAACGTTGGTTAAAGTTTCATCGATGAGCCTCAATTTTTGTGTGTTGTATTACAGCACTGTGCAAACAGATGTGAAGGCAAAGTGAAAGGTAACAGACTTTATTTTTATAGTGTGTTTTAATCACGACTTCAAAGTGCTTCAGGCAAACGCATCTTTTTAAAATTTTTCATTTCAGAAAAGTTTAGCGTTTTACACGGCAACGTTTTGAAAAAAGTGTCAACAGCAAAAACACTTAAAACAATGCAGTTAGTTGGGCCACCAGTTGGCACTTTGGTTGTTTATGTAATGAAACCACACACATGCATGTGAAGAACACGACATTTAAAACTTGTTATACCGGTAGACCTTGGAATGTAAAACTACCAAATCCCAATTGAATATGGAGTGGGAGTCATGACTCTCTTGAGGCAAACGTTGTTGTTATTGGACTATTTACTATAGACGTGGTGCGCATGCACGGTAGCAACGCTTCCCGTCTACTCGGTATTGAACCTGAGCATTTCGTTTTCACCTGTGTACATGTCAACAGAGCCTTTCCATTATCAAAATGTTCCACCTTGGGTGCTGTTTTTTTTTTTAAAAAGTTGTGTTTTCTTTGGCTCTGAGCACCAATGCCATCTAAACCGGCAAGATGCCCCAAACCCCATCCATCTTCATCTTCCATGCAGCTTTATTCAAATGACCATTGCAGGGGCTCCAGGCAATCTCAGCCCACTATGGGTGAAGGCGGGGGTACAAATTGGACTGGTCGCCACATACAGAGAGCTAACACAGAGCACATTCACTCAATCTACAGTCATAAATGAAACTCAAAACATGCCATTCATTTGTGGGAGGAAATCTCTTTTCTTGTTGGGAAAAAGAAAAACCTTGTATAATGATAACAGTCAAACTGTGCGCAGAGTACAATCCACTATAGCTCTGTTCACACCATTGAACTATTTTAGGATCAGTACTTTGCCGAATCCTAAATTCAACAAAATAAAACGAGGGAACGAATGACCCACCTTGGGGGGGGGTTGGAAAACAACATGTTCTACCAACTCAGGAGTGAAGCATTTCAAGTTATTTTATTTTTTTTTAATGTATGATCAAATGTGTTGATAACCAGA